>OX451217.1:47184831-47484668 GCA_949628195.1 Phasia obesa
GAAAATATAGGTCGTCACAGGTTTTGGTCCTTTTCTCGATAATACGCTGCGTTAAGAAGATATAACAAAAATAAGGTTTTTATATAAAAAATAGATTTTTTATGAAAAATATAGGTCGCCACAGATTTTTGTCCTTTTTTCAATTAGACGCTGTTTTAAGAAGTTATAGCAAAAATAAGATTTTCATTTAAAAAATAGATTTTTTTATGAAAAATAAAGGTCGTCACAGATTTTTGTCCTTTTCTCGTTTAGACGCTGTTTTAAGAAGATACAACAAAAATAAGATTTTCATATAAAAAAAGGATTTTTTATGAAAAATATAGGTCGTCACAGATTTTTGTCCTTTTCTTGATTAGACGCTGTTTTAAGAAGTTATAGCAAAAATAAGATTTTCATATAAAAAATAGATTTTTTATGTAAAATAAAGGTCGTCACAGATTTTGGTACTTTTTTCGATTAGACGCTGTTTTAAGAAGATACAACAAAAATAAGATTTTCATAAAAAATAGATTTTTAATGAAAATATAGGTCGTCACAGATTTTGGTCCTTTTCTCGATAATACGCTGTTTTAAGAAGATATAGCAAAAATAAGATTTTCATATAAAAAATAGATTTTTTATGAAAAATATAGGTCGTCACAGATTTTTGTCCTTTTCTTGATTAGACGCTGTTTTAAGAAGATATAGCAAAATTAAGATTTTCATATAAAAAATAGATTTTTTATGAAAAATATAGGTCGTCACAGATTTTTCTCTTTCTCTCGATTAAACGCTGTTTTAAGAAGATATAGCAAAAATAAGGTTTTCATAAAAAAAATAGATTTTTTATGAAAAATATAGGTCGTCACAGATTTTTGTCCTTTTCTCGATTATAAGCTGTTTTAAGAATATATAGCAAAAATAAGATTTTCATATAAAAAATAGATTTTTTATGAAAAATATAGGTCGCCACAGATTTTTGTCCTTTTTTCGATTAGACGCTATTTTAAGAAGATACAGCAAAAATAAGATTTTCATATAAAAAATATATTTTTTATGAAAAATATAGGTGGTCACAGATTTGATCCTTTTTTCGATTAGACGCTGTTTTAAGAAGATACAACAAAAATAATATTTTCATAAAAAATAGATTTTTTATGAAAAATAAAGGTCGTCACAGATTTTTGTCCTTTTCTCGTTTAGACGCTGTTTTAAGAAGATACAACAAAAATAAGATTCTCATATAAAAAAAGGATTTTTTATGAAAAATATAGGTCGTCACAGATTTTTGTCCTTTTCTTGATTAGACGCTGTTTTAAGAAGATATAGCAAAAATAAGATTTTCATATAAAAAAAAGATTTTTTATGTAAAATATAGGTCGTCACAGATTTTTGTCCTTTTCTTGATTAGACGCTGTTTTAAAAAGATATAGCAAAAATAAGATTTTCATATACAAAATAGATTTTTTATGAAAAATATAGGTCGTCACAGATTTTTGTCCTTTTTTCGATTAGACGCTGTTTTAAGAAGTTATAGCAAAAATAAGATTTTCATAAAAAATAGAGTTTTTACGAAAAATATAGGTCGTCACAGATTTTTGTCCTTTTCTTGATTAGACGCTGTTTTAAGAAGATATAGCAAAAATAAGATTTTCATATACAAAATAGATTTTTTATGAAAAATATAGGTCGTCACAGATTTTTGTCCTTTTTTCAATTAGACGCTGTTTTAAGAAGATATAGCAAAAATAAAATTTTCATATACAAAATAGATTTTTTATGAAAAATATAGGTCGTCACAGATTTTTCTCTTTCTCTCGATTAAACGCTGTTTTAAGAAGATATAGCAAAAATAAGGTTTTTATATAAAAAATAGATTTTTTATGTAAAATAAAGGTCGTCACAGATTTTGGTACTTTTTTCGATTAGACGCTGTTTTAAGAAGATACAACAAAAATAAGATTTTCATAAAAAATAGATTTTTAATGAAAATATAGGTCGTCACAGGTTTTGGTCCTTTTCTCGATAATACGCTGCGTTAAGAAGATATAGCAAAAATAAGATTTTCATATAAAAAATAGATTTTTTATGAAAAATATAGGTCGCCACAGATTTTTGTCCTTTTTTCAATTAGACGCTGTTTTAAGAAGTTATAGCAAAAATAAGATTTTCATTTAAAAAATAGATTTTTTTATGAAAAATAAAGGTCGTCACAGATTTTTGTCCTTTTCTCGTTTAGACGCTGTTTTAAGAAGATACAACAAAAATAAGATTTTCATATAAAAAAAGGATTTTTTATGAAAAATATAGGTCGTCACAGATTTTTGTCCTTTTCTTGATTAGACGCTATTTTAAGAAGATATAGCAAAAATAAGATTTTCATATAAAAAATAGATTTTTTATGAAAAATATAGGTCGTCACAGATTTTTGTCCTTTTCTCGATTATAAGCTGTTTTAAGAATATATAGCAAAAATAAGATTTTCATATAAAAAATAGATTTTTTATGAAAAATATAGGTCGTCACAGATTTTTGTCCTTTTCTTGATTAGACGCTATTTTAAGAAGATATAGCAAAAATAAGATTTTCATTTAAAAAACAGATTTTTATGAAAAATATATGTCGTCACAGATTTTTGTCCTTTTCTCGATTAGACGCTGTTTTAAGAAGTTATAGCAAAAATAAGATTTTCAAAAATAGATTTTTTTATGAAAAATAAAGGTCGTCGCAGATTTTGGTCCTTTTTTCGATAAGACGCTGTTTTAAGAAGATACAACAAAAATAAGACTTTCATATACAAAATAGATTTTTTATGAAAAATATAGGTCGTCACAGATTTTTGTCCTTTTCTTGATTAGACGCTATTTTAAGAAGATATAGCAAAAATAAGATTTTCATTTAAAAACAGATTTTTATGAAAAATATAGGTCGTCACAGATTTTTGTCCTTTTCTCGATTATACGCTGTTTTAAGAAGATATAGCAAAAATAAGATTTTCATATAAAAAATAGATTTTTTATGAAAAATATAGGTCGTCACAGATTTTTGTCCTTTTTTCGATTAGACGCTATTTTAAGAAGATACAGCAAAAATAAGATTTTCATATAAAAAATATATTTTTTATGAAAAATATAGGTGGTCACAGATTTTGATCCTTTTTTCGATTAGACGCTGTTTTAAGAAGATATAGCAAAAATAAGGTTTTCATATAAAAAATAGATTTTTTATGAAAAATATAGGTCGCCACAGATTTTTGTCCTTTTTTCAATTAGACGCTGTTTTAAGAAGTTATAGCAAAAATAAGATTTTCATTTAAAAAATAGATTTTTTTATGAAAAATAAAGGTCGTCACAGATTTTTGTCCTTTTCTCGTTTAGACGCTGTTTTAAGAAGATATAGCAAAAATAAGGTTTTCATATAAAAAATAGATTTTTTATGAAAAATATAGGTCGCCACAGATTTTTGTCCTTTTTTCAATTAGACGCTGTTTTAAGAAGTTATAGCAAAAATAAGATTTTCATTTAAAAAATAGATTTTTTTATGAAAAATAAAGGTCGTCACAGATTTTTGTCCTTTTCTCGTTTAGACGCTGTTTTAAGAAGATACAACAAAAATAAGATTTTCATATAAAAAAAGATTTTTTATGAAAAATATAGGTCGTCACAGATTTTTGTCCTTTTCTTGATTAGACGCTGTTTTAAGAAGATATAGCAAAATTAAGATTTTCATTAAAAATAGAGTTTTTATGAAAAATATAGGTCGTCACAGATTTTTGTCCTTTTCTTGATTAGACGCTATTTTAAGAAGATATAGCAAAAATAAGATTTTCATATAAAAAATAGATTTTTTATGAAAAATATAGGTCGTCACAGATTTTTGTCCTTTTCTCGATTATAAGCTGTTTTAAGAAGATACAGCAAAATTAAGATTTTCATATAAAAAATAGATTTTTTATGAAAAATATAGGTCGTCACAGATTGTTGTCCTTTTCTCGATTATAAGTTGTTTTAAGAATATATAGCAAAAATAAGATTTTCATATAAAAAATAGATTTTTTATGAAAAATATAGGTCGTCACAGATTTTTGTCCTTTTCTCGATTAGACGCTGTTTTAAGAAGTTATAGCAAAAATAAGATTTTCAAAAATAGATTTTTTTATGAAAAATAAAGGTCGTCACAGATTTTGGTCCTTTTTTCGATAAGACATTGTTTTAAGAAGATACAACAAAAATAAGACTTTCATAAAAAATAGATTTTTTATGAAAAATATAGGTCGTCACAGATTTTTGTCCTTTTCTTGATTAGACGCTATTTTAAGAAGATATAGCAAAAATAAGATTTTCATTTAAAAAACAGATTTTTATGAAAAATATAGGTCGTCACAGATTTTTGTCCTTTTCTCGATTAGACGCTGTTTTAAGAAGTTATAGCAAAAATAAGATTTTCATATAAAAATATATTTTTTGTGAAAAATATAGGTCGCCACAGATTTTGGTCCTTTTCTCGATTATACGCTGTTTTAAGAAGATATAGCAAAAATAAGATTTTCATATAAAAAATAGATTTTTTATGAAAAATATAGGTGGTCACAGATTTTGATCCTTTTTTCGATTAGACGCTGTTTTAAGAAGATACAACAAAAATAATATTTTCATAAAAAATAGATTTTTTATGATTTTTTATGAAAAATAAAGGTCGTCACAGATTTTTGTCCTTTTCTCGTTTAGACGCTGTTTTAAGAAGATACAACAAAAATAATATTTTCATATAAAAAAAGGATTTTTTATGAAAAATATAGGTCGTCACAGATTTTTGTCCTTTTCTTGATTAGACGCTGTTTTAAGAAGATATAGCAAAAATAAGATTTTCATATAAAAAAAAAATTTTTTATGTAAAATATAGGTCGTCACAGATTTTTGTCCTTTTCTTGATTAGACGCTGTTTTAAGAAGATATAGCAAAAATAAGATTTTCATATACAAAATAGATTTTTTATGAAAAATATAGGTCGTCACAGATTTTTGTCCTTTTTTCGATTAGACGCTGTTTTAAGAAGTTATAGCAAAAATAAGATTTTCATAAAAAATAGAGTTTTTACGAAAAATATAGGTCGTCACAGATTTTTGTCCTTTTCTTGATTAGACGCTGTTTTAAGAAGATACAACAAAAATAAGATTTTCATATAAAAAAAGGATTTTTTATGAAAAATATAGGTCGTCACAGATTTTTGTCCTTTTCTTGATTAGACGCTATTTTAAGAAGATATAGCAAAAATAAGATTTTCATATAAAAAATAGATTTTTTTATGAAAAATAAAGGTCGTCACAGATTTTGGTCCTTTTTTCGATTAGACGCTGTTTTAAGAAGATACAACAAAAATAAGATTTTCATCAAAAATAGATTTTTAATGAAAATATAGGTCGTCAAAGATTTTGGTCCTTTTCTCGATTATACGCTGTTTTAAGAAGATATAGCAAAAATAAGATTTTCATATAAAAAATAGATTTTTTATGAAAAATATAGGTCGTCTAATTTTCAATTAGACGCTGTTTTAAGAAGATACAACAAAAATAAGATTTTCATATACAAAATAGATTTTTTATGAAAAATATAGGTCGTCACAGATTTTTGTCCTTTTCTCGATTAGACGCTGTTTTAAGAAGATACAACAAAAATAAGATTTTCATATAAAAAAAGGATTTTTTATGAAAAATATAGGTCGTCACAGATTTTTGTCCTTTTCTTGATTAGACGCTGTTTTAAGAAGATATAGCAAAATTAAGATTTTCATTAAAAATAGAGTTTTTATGAAAAATATAGGTCGTCACAGATTTTTGTCCTTTTCTTGATTAGACGCTATTTTAAGAAGATATAGCAAAAATAAGATTTTCATATAAAATATAGATTTTTTTATGAAAAATAAAGGTCGTCACAGATTTTGGTCCTTTTTTCGATTAGACGCTGTTTTAAGAAGATACAACAAAAATAAGATTTTCATAAAAAATAGATTTTTAATGAAAATATAGGTCGTCACAGATTTTGGTCCTTTTCTCGATTATACGCTGTTTTAAGAAGATATAGCAAAAATAAGATTTTCATATAAAAAATAGATTTTTTATGAAAAATATAGGTCGTCACAGATTTTTGTCCTTTTCTCGATTAGACGCTGTTTTAAGAAGATACAACAAAAATAAGATTTTCATATAAAAAAAGGATTTTTTATGAAAAATATAGGTCGTCACAGATTTTTGTCCTTTTCTTGATTAGACGCTGTTTTAAGAAGATATAGCAAAATTAAGATTTTCATTAAAAATAGAGTTTTTATGAAAAATATAGGTCGTCACAGATTTTTGTCCTTTTCTTGATTAGACGCTATTTTAAGAAGATATAGCAAAAATAAGATTTTCAAAAATAGATTTTTTTATGAAAAATAAAGGTCGTCACAGATTTTGGTCCTTTTTTCGATAAGACGCTGTTTTAAGAAGATATAGCAAAAATAAGGTTTTCATATAAAAAATAGGTTTTTTTATGTAAAATAAAGGTCGTCACAGATTTTGGTCTTTTTTTTGATTAGACGCTGTTTTAAGAAGATATAGCAAAAATAAGGTTTTCATATAAAAAATAGATTTTTATGAAAAATATAGGTCGCCACAGATTTTTGTCCTTTTTTCAATTAGACGCTGTTTTAAGAAGTTATAGCAAAAATAAGATTTTCATTTAAAAAATAGATTTTTTTATGAAAAATAAAGGTCGTCACAGATTTTGGTCCTTTTTTCGATAAGACGCTGTTTTAAGAAGATATAGCAAAAATAAAATTTTCATATACAAAATAGATTTTTTATGAAAAATATAGGTCGTCACAGATTTTTGTCCTTTTCTCGATTAGACGCTGTTTTAAGAAGATACAACAAAAATAAGATTTTCATATAAAAAAAGGATTTTTTATGAAAAATATAGGTCGTCACAGATTTTTGTCCTTTTCTTGATTAGACGCTGTTTTAAGAAGATATAGCAAAATTAAGATTTTCATAAAAAATAGAGTTTTTATGAAAAATATAGGTCGTCACAGATTTTTGTCTTTTTCTTGATTAGACGCTATTTTAAGAAGATATAGCAAAAATAAGATTTTCATATAAAAAATAGATTTTTTATGAAAAATATAGGTCGTCACAGATTTTTGTCCTTTTTTCAATTAGACGCTGTTTTAAGAAGATATAGCAAAAATAAGATTTTCATATAAAAAATAGATTTTTTATGAAAAATATAGGTCGTCACAGATTTTTGTTCTTTTTTCGATTAGACGCTATTTTAAGAAGATATAGCAAAAATAAGATTTTCATATACAAAATAGATTTTTTATGAAAAATATAGGTCGTCACAGATTTTGGTCCTTTTTTTGATTAGACGCTGTTTTAAGAAGATACAGCAAAAATAAGATTTTCATATAAAAAATAGATTTTTTATGAAAAATATAGGTCGTCACAGATTTTTGTCCTTTTCTTGATTAGACGCTATTTTAAGAAGATATAGCAAAATTAAGATTTTCATATAAAAAATAGATTTTTTATGAAAAATATAGGTCGTCACAGATTTTTGTCCTTTTCTAGATTAGACGCTGTTTTAAGAAGATATAGCAAAAATAAGGTTTTCATATAAAAAATAGATTTTTTATGTAAAATAAAGGTCGTCACAGATTTTGGTCCTTTTTTTGATTAGACGCTGTTTTAAGAAGATACAGCAAAAATAAGATTTTCATATAAAAAATAGATTTTTTATGAAAAATATAGGTCGTCACAGATTTTTGTCCTTTTCTCGATTATACGCTGTTTTAAGAAGATATAGCAAAAATAAGATTTTCATATAAAAAATAGATTTTTTATGAAAAATATAGGTCGTCACAGATTTTTGTTCTTTTTTCGATTAGACGCTATTTTAAGAAGATATAGCAAAAATAAGATTTTCATATACAAAATAGATTTTTTATGAAAAATATAGGTCGTCACAGATTTTGGTCCTTTTTTTGATTAGACGCTGTTTTAAGAAGATACAGCAAAAATAAGATTTTCATATAAAAAATAGATTTTTTATGAAAAATATAGGTCGTCACAGATTTTTGTCCTTTTCTCGATTATACGCTGTTTTAAGAAGATATAGCAAAAATAAGATTTTCATATAAAAAATAGATTTTTTATGAAAAATATAGGTCGTCACAGATTTTTGTTCTTTTTTCGATTAGACGCTATTTTAAGAAGATATAGCAAAAATAAGATTTTCATATAAAAAATAGATTTTTTATGAAAAATATAGGTCGTCACAGATTTTTGTCCTTTTCTTGATTAGACGCTATTTTAAGAAGATATAGCAAAAATAAGATTTTCATATAAAAAATAGATTTTTTATGAAAAATATAGGTCGTCACAGATTTTTGTCCTTTTTTCAATTAGACGCTGTTTTAAGAAGATATAGCAAAAATAAGATTTTCATATAAAAAATAGATTTTTTATGAAAAATATAGGTCGTCACAGATTTTTGTTCTTTTTTCGATTAGACGCTATTTTAAGAAGATATAGCAAAAATAAGATTTTCATATACAAAATAGATTTTTTATGAAAAATATAGGTCGTCACAGATTTTGGTCCTTTTTTTGATTAGACGCTGTTTTAAGAAGATACAGCAAAAATAAGATTTTCATATAAAAAATAGATTTTTTATGAAAAATATAGGTCGTCACAGATTTTTGTCCTTTTCTTGATTAGACGCTATTTTAAGAAGATATAGCAAAATTAAGATTTTCATATAAAAAATAGATTTTTTATGAAAAATATAGGTCGTCACAGATTTTTGTCCTTTTCTAGATTAGACGCTGTTTTAAGAAGATATAGCAAAAATAAGGTTTTCATATAAAAAATAGATTTTTTATGTAAAATAAAGGTCGTCACAGATTTTGGTCCTTTTTTTGATTAGACGCTGTTTTAAGAAGATATAGCAAAAATAAGATTTTCATATAAAAAATAGATTTTTTATGAAAAATATAGGTCGTCACAGATTTTTGTCCTTTTCTCGATTATACGCTGTTTTAAGAAGATATAGCAAAAATAAGATTTTCATATAAAAAATAGATTTTTTATGAAAAATATAGGTCGTCACAGATTTTTGTCCTTTTCTCGATTATACGCTGTTTTAAGAAGATATAGCAAAAATAAGATTTTCATATAAAAAATAGATTTTTTATGAAAAATATAGGTCGTCACAGATTTTTGTTCTTTTTTCGATTAGACGCTATTTTAAGAAGATATAGCAAAAATAAGATTTTCATATACAAAATAGATTTTTTATGAAAAATATAGGTCGTCACAGATTTTGGTCCTTTTTTTGATTAGACGCTGTTTTAAGAAGATACAGCAAAAATAAGATTTTCATATAAAAAATAGATTTTTTATGAAAAATATAGGTCGTCACAGATTTTTGTCCTTTTCTCGATTATACGCTGTTTTAAGAAGATATAGCAAAAATAAGATTTTCATATAAAAAATAGATTTTTTATGAAAAATATAGGTCGTCACAGATTTTTGTTCTTTTTTCGATTAGACGCTATTTTAAGAAGATATAGCAAAAATAAGATTTTAATATAAAAAATAGATTTTTTATGAAAAATATAGGTCGTCACAGATTTTTGTCCTTTTCTTGACTAGACGCTATTTTAAGAAGATATAGCAAAAATAAGGTTTTCATATAAAAAATAGATTTTTTATGTAAAATAAAGGTCGTCACAGATTTTTGTCCTTTTCTTGATTAGACGCTGTTTTAAGAAGATATAGCAAAAATAAGATTTTCAAAAATAGATTTTTTTATGAAAAATAAAGGTCGTCACAGATTTTGGTCCTTTTTTCGATAAGACGCTGTTTTAAGAAGATACAACAAAAATAAGACTTTCATAAAAAATAGATTTTTTATGAAAAATATAGGTCGTCACAGATTTTTGTCCTTTTCTTGATTAGACGCTGTTTTAAGAAGATATAGCAAAAATAAGATTTTCATATAAAAAATAGATTTTTTATGAAAAATATAGGTCGTCACAGATTTTTGTTCTTTTTTCGATTAGACGCTATTTTAAGAAGATATAGCAAAAATAAGATTTTCATATACAAAATAGATTTTTTATGAAAAATATAGGTCGTCACAGATTTTGGTCCTTTTTTTGATTAGACGCTGTTTTAAGAAGATACAGCAAAAATAAGATTTTCATATAAAAAATAGATTTTTTATGAAAAATATAGGTCGTCACAGATTTTTGTTCTTTTTTCGATTAGACGCTATTTTAAGAAGATATAGCAAAAATAAGATTTTCATATACAAAATAGATTTTTTATGAAAAATATAGGTCGTCACAGATTTTGGTCCTTTTTTTGATTAGACGCTGTTTTAAGAAGATACAGCAAAAATAAGATTTTCATATAAAAAATAGATTTTTTATGAAAAATAAAGGTCGTCACAGATTTTGGTCCTTTTTTTGATTAGACGCTGTTTTAAGGAGATACAGCAAAATTAAGATTTTCATATAAAAAATAGATTTTTTATGAAAAATATAGGTCGTCACAGATTTTTGTCCTTTTCTTGATTAGACGCTGTTTTAAGAAGATATAGCAAAAATAAGGTTTTCATATAAAAAATAGATTTTTTATGTAAAATAAAGGTCGTCACAAATTTTGGTCCTTTTTTTGATTAGACGCTGTTTTAAGAAGATACAGCAAAAATAAGATTTTCATATAAAAAATAGATTTTTTATGAAAAATATAGGTCGTCACAGATTTTTGTCCTTTTCTCGATTATACGCTGTTTTAAGAAGATATAGCAAAAATAAGATTTTCATATAAAAAATAGATTTTTTATGAAAAATATAGGTCGTCACAGATTTTTGTCCTTTTCTCGATTAGACGCTGTTTTAAGAAGTTATAGCAAAAATAAGATTTTCAAAAATAGATTTTTTTATGAAAAATAAAGGTCGTCACAGATTTTGGTCCTTTTTTCGATAAGACGCTGTTTTAAGAAGATATAGCAAAAATAAGATTTTCATATAAAAAATAGATTTTTTATGAAAAATATAGGTCGTCACAGATTTTTGTCCTTTTCTCGATTAGACGCTGTTTTAAGAAGTTATAGCAAAAATAAGATTTTCAAAAATAGATTTTTTTATGAAAAATAAAGGTCGTCACAGATTTTGGTCCTTTTTTCGATAAGACGCTGTTTTAAGAAGATACAACAAAAATAAGACTTTCATAAAAAATAGATTTTTTATGAAAAATATAGGTCGTCACAGATTTTTGTCCTTTTCTTGATTAGACGCTATTTTAAGAAGATATAGCAAAAATAAGATTTTCATATAAAAAACAGATTTTTATGAAAAATATAGGTCGTCACAGATTTTTGTCCTTTTCTCGATTTGACGCTGTTTTAAGAAGTTATAGCAAAAATAAGATTTTCATATAAAAATATATTTTTTGTGAAAAATATAGGTCGCCACAGATTTTGGTCCTCTTCTCGATTATACGCTGTTTTAAGAAGATATAGCAAAAATAAGATTTTCATATAAAAAATAGATTTTTTATAAAAAATATAGGTCGTCACAGATTTTTGTCCTTTTTTCGATTAGACGCTGTTTTAAGAAGATACAGCAAAAATAAGATTTTCATATAAAAAATATATTTTTTATGAAAAATATAGGTGGTCACAGATTTTGATCCTTTTTTCGATTAGACGCTGTTTTAAGAAGATACAACAAAAATAATATTTTCATAAAAAATAGATTTATTATGAAAAATATAGGTCGTCACAGATTTTTGTCCTTTTCTTGATTAGACGCTATTTTAAGAAGATATAGCAAAAATAAGATTTTCAAAAATAGATTTTTTTATGAAAAATAAAGGTCGTCACAGATTTTGGTCCTTTTTTCGATAAGACGCTGTTTTAAGAAGATATAGCAAAAATAAGGTTTTCATATAAAAAATAGGTTTTTTTATGTAAAATAAAGGTCGTCACAGATTTTGGTCTTTTTTTCGATTAGACGCTGTTTTAAGAAGATATAGCAAAAATAAGGTTTTCATATAAAAAATAGATTTTTATGAAAAATATAGGTCGCCACAGATTTTTGTCCTTTTTTCAATTAGACGCTGTTTTAAGAAGTTATAGCAAAAATAAGACTTTCATTTAAAAAATAGATTTTTTTATGAAAAATAAAGGTCGTCACAGAATTTGGTCCTTTTTTCGATAAGACGCTGTTTTAAGAAGATATAGCAAAAATAAGATTTTCATATAAAAAATAGATTTTTTATGAAAAATATAGGTCGTCACAGATTTTTGTCCTTTTCTTGATTAGACGCTATTTTAAGAAGATATAGCAAAAATAAGATTTTCATATACAAAATAGATTTTTTATGAAAAATATAGGTCGCCACAGATTTTTGTCTTTTCTCGATTAGACGCTGTTTTAAGAAGATACAACAAAAATAAGATTTTCATATAAAAAAAGGATTTTTTATGAAAAATATAGGTCGTCACAGATTTTTGTCCTTTTCTTGATTAGACGCTATTTTAAGAAGATATAGCAAAAATAAGATTTTCATATAAAAAATAGATTTTTTTATGAAAAATAAAGGTCGTCACAGATTTTGGTCCTTTTTTCGATTAGACGCTGTTTTAAGAAGATACAACAAAAATAAGATTTTCATCAAAAATAGATTTTTAATGAAAATATAGGTCGTCAAAGATTTTGGTCCTTTTCTCGATTATACGCTGTTTTAAGTTTAAGAAGATATAGCAAAAATAAGATTTTCATATAAAAAATAGATTTTTTATGAAAAATATAGGTCGTCACAGATTTTGGTCCTTTTTTCGATTAGACGCTGTTTTAAGAAGATACAACAAAAATAAGATTTTCATCAAAATAGATTTTAATGAAAATATAGGTCGTCAAAGATTTTGGTCCTTTTCTCGATTATACGCTATTTTAAGAAGATATAGCAAAAATAAGATTTTCATATAAAAAATAGATTTTTTTATGAAAAATAAAGGTCGTCACAGATTTTGGTCCTTTTTTCGATTAGACGCTGTTTTAAGAAGATACAACAAAAATAAGATTTTCATAAAAATAGATTTTTAATGAAAATATAGGTCGTCACAGATTTTGGTCCTTTTCTCGATTATACGCTGTTTTAAGAAGATATAGCAAAAATAAGATTTTCATATAAAAAATAGATTTTTTATGAAAAATATAGGTCGTCACAGATTTTTGTCCTTTTCTCGATTAGACGCTGTTTTAAGAAGATACAACAAAAATAAGATTTTCATATAAAAAAAGGATTTTTTATGAAAAATATAGGTCGTCACAGATTTTTGTCCTTTTCTTGATTAGACGCTGTTTTAAGAAGATATAGCAAAATTAAGATTTTCATTAAAAATAGAGTTTTTATGAAAAATATAGGTCGTCACAGATTTTTGTCCTTTTCTTGATTAGACGCTATTTTAAGAAGATATAGCAAAAATAAGATTTTCAAAAATAGATTTTTTTATGAAAAATAAAGGTCGTCACAGATTTTGGTCCTTTTTCGATAAGACGCTGTTTTAAAAAGATATAGCAAAAATAAGGTTTTCATATAAAAAATAGGTTTTTTTATGTAAAAATAAAGGTCGTCACAGATTTTGGTCTTTTTTCGATTAGACGCTGTTTTAAGAAGATATAGCAAAAATAAGGTTTTCATATAAAAAATAGATTTTTATGAAAAATATAGGTCGCCACAGATTTTTGTCCTTTTCTCGATTATAAGCTGTTTTAAGAAGATATAGCAAAAATAAGATTTTCATATAAAAAATAGATTTTTTATGAAAAATATAGGTCGTCACAGATTTTTGTCCTTTTCTCGATTAGACGCTGTTTTAAGAAGATACAACAAAAATAAGACTTTCATAAAAAATAGATTTTTTATGAAAAATATAGGTCGTCACAGATTTTTGTCCTTTTCTTGATTAGACGCTATTTTAAGAAGATATAGCAAAAATAAGATTTTCATATAAAAAATAGATTTTTTATGAAAAATATAGGTCGTCACAGATTTTTGTCCTTTTCTCGATTAGACGCTGTTTTAAGAAGATACAACAAAAATAAGATTTTCATATAAAAAAGGATTTTTATGAAAAATATAGGTCGTCACAGATTTTTGTCCTTTTCTTGATTAGACGCTGTTTTAAGAAGATATAGCAAAATTAAGATTTTCATTAAAAATAGAGTTTTTATCAAAAATATAGGTCGTCACAGATTTTTGTCCTTTTCTTGATTAGACGCTATTTTAAGAAGATATAGCAAAAATAAGATTTTCAAAATAGATTTTTTTATGAAAAATAAAGGTCGTCACAGATTTTGGTCCTTTTTTCGATAAGACGCTGTTTTAAGAAGATATAGCAAAAATAAGGTTTTCATATAAAAAATAGGTTTTTTTATGTAAAATAAAGGTCGTCACAGATTTTGGTCTTTTTTTCGATTAGACGCTGTTTTAAGAAGATATAGCAAAAATAAGGTTTTCATATAAAAAATAGATTTTTATGAAAAATATAGGTCGCCACAGATTTTTGTCCTTTTTTCAATTAGACGCTGTTTTAAGAAGTTATAGCAAAAATAAGATTTTCATATACAAAATAGATTTTTATGAAAAATATAGGTCGTCACAGATTTTTGTCCCTTTCTCGATTAGACGCTGTTTTAAGAAGATACAACAAAAATAAGATTTTCATATAAAAAAAGGATTTTTTATGAAAAATATAGGTCGTCACAGATTTTTGTCCTTTTCTTGATTAGACGCTATTTTAAGAAGATATAGCAAAAATAAGATTTTCATATAAAAATTGATTTTTTTATGAAAAATAAAGGTCGTCACAGATTTTGGTCCTTTTTTCGATTAGACGCTGTTTTAAGAAGATACAACAAAAATAAGATTTTCATAAAAAATAGATTTTTAATGAAAATATAGGTCGTCACAGATTTTGGTCCTTTTCTCGATTATACGCTGTTTTAAGAAGATATAGCAAAAATAAGATTTTCATATAAAAAATAGATTTTTTATGAAAAATATAGGTCGTCACAGATTTTTGTCCTTTTTTCAATTAGACGCTGTTTTAAGAAGATACAACAAAAATAAGATTTTCATATAAAAAAAGGATTTTTTATGAAAAATATAGGTCGTCACAGATTTTTGTCCTTTTCTCGATTAGACGCTGTTTTAAGAAGATACAACAAAAATAAGATTTTCATATAAAAAAAGGATTTTTTATGAAAAATATAGGTCGTCACAGATTTTTGTCCTTTTCTTGATTAGACGCTGTTTTAAGAAGATATAGCAAAATTAAGATTTTCATTAAAAATAGAGTTTTTATGAAAAATATAGGTCGTCACAGATTTTTGTCCTTTTCTTGATTAGACGCTATTTTAAGAAGATATAGCAAAAATAAGATTTTCATATAAAAAATAGATTTTTTTATGAAAAATAAAGGTCGTCACAGATTTTGGTCCTTTTTTCGATTAGACGCTGTTTTAAGAAGATACAACAAAAATAAGATTTTCATAAAAAATGGATTTTTAATGAAAATATAGGTCGTCACAGATTTTGGTCCTTTTCTCGATTATACACTGTTTTAAGAAGATATAGCAAAAATAAGATTTTCATATAAAAAATAGATTTTTTATGAAAAATATAGGTCGTCACAGATTTTGGTCCTTTTCTCGATTATACGCTGTTTTAAGAAGATATAGCAAAAATAAGATATTCATATAAAAAATAGATTTTTTATGAAAAATATAGGTCGTCACAGATTTTGGTCCATTTTTTGATTAGACGCTGTTTTAAGAAGATACAGCAAAAATAAGATTTTCATATAAAAAATAGATTTTTTATGAAAAATATAGGTCGTCACAGATTTTTGTCCTTTTCTTGATTAGACGCTATTTTAAGAAGATATAGCAAAAATAAGATTTTCATATAAAAAATAGATTTTTTATGAAAAATATAGGTCGTCACAGATTTTTGTCCTTTTCTCGATTAGACGCTGTTTTAAGAAGATACAACAAAAATAAGACTTTCATAAAAAATAGATTTTTTATGAAAAATATATGTCGTCACAGATTTTTGTCCTTTTCTTAATTAGACGCTATTTTAAGAAGATATAGCAAAAATAAGATTTTCATTTAAAAAACAGATTTTTATGAAAAATATAGGTCGTCACAGATTTTTGTCCTTTTCTCGATTAGACGCTGTTTTAAGAAGTTATAGCAAAAATAAGATTTTCATATAAAAATATATTTTTTGTGAAAAATATAGGTCGCCACAGATTTTGGTCCTTTTCTCGATTATACGCTGTTTTAAGAAGATATAGCAAAAATAAGATTTTCATAAAAAAAATAGATTTTTTATGAAAAATATAGGTCGCCACAGATTTTTGTCCTTTTTTCGATTAGACGCTATTTTAAGAAGATACAGCAAAAATAAGATTTTCATATAAAAAATATATTTTTTATGAAAAATATAGGTGGTCACAGATTTTGATCTTTTTTCGATTAGACGCTGTTTTAAGAAGATACAACAAAAATAATATTTTCATAAAAAATAGATTTTTTATGAAAAATAAAGATCGTCACAGATTTTTGTCCTTTTCTCGTTTAGACGCTGTTTTAAGAAGATACAACAAAAATAAGATTTTCATATAAAAAAAGGATTTTTTATGAAAAATATAGGTCGTCACAGATTTTTGTCCTTTTCTTGATTAGACGCTGTTTTAAGAAGATATAGCAAAAATAAGATTTTCATATAAAAAAAAGATTTTTTATGTAAAATATAGGTCGTCACAGATTTTTGTCCTTTTCTTGATTAGACGCTGTTTTAAGAAGATATAGCAAAAATAAGATTTTCATATACAAAATAGATTTTTTATGAAAAATATAGGTCGTCACAGATTTTTGTCCTTTTTTCGATTAGACGCTGTTTTAAGAAGTTATAGCAAAAATAAGATTTTCATAAAAAATAGAGTTTTTACGAAAAATATAGGTCGTCACAGATTTTTGTCCTTTTCTTGATTAGACGCTGTTTTAAGAAGATATAGCAAAAATAAGATTTTCATATAAAAAATAGATTTTTTTATGAAAAATATAGGTCGTCACAGATTTTTGTCCTTTTTTCAATTAGACGCTGTTTTAAGAAGATATAGCAAAAATAAAATTTTCATATACAAAATAGATTTTTTATGAAAAATATAGGTCGTCACAGATTTTTCTCTTTCTCTCGATTAAACGCTGTTTTAAGAAGATATAGCAAAAATAAGGTTTTTATATAAAAAATAGATTTTTTATGTAAAATAAAGGTCGTCACAGATTTTGGTACTTTTTTCGATTAGACGCTGTTTTAAGAAGATACAACAAAAATAATATTTTCATAAAAAATAGATTTTTTATGAAAAATAAAGGTCGTCACAGATTTTTGTCCTTTTCTCGTTTAGACGCTGTTTTAAGAAGATACAACAAAAATAAGATTTTCATATAAAAAAAGGATTTTTTATGAAAAATATAGGTCGTCACAGATTTTTGTCCTTTTCTTGATTAGACGCTGTTTTAAGAAGATATAGCAAAAATAAGATTTTCATATAAAAAAAAGATTTTTTATGTAAAATATAGGTCGTCACAGATTTTTGTCCTTTTCTTGATTAGACGCTGTTTTAAGAAGATATAGCAAAAATAAGATTTTCATATACAAAATAGATTTTTTATGAAAAATATAGGTCGTCACAGATTTTTGTCCTTTTTTCGATTAGACGCTGTTTTAAGAAGTTATAGCAAAAATAAGATTTTCATAAAAAATAGAGTTTTTACGAAAAATATAGGTCGTCACAGATTTTTGTCCTTTTCTTGATTAGACGCTGTTTTAAGAAGATATAGCAAAAATAAGATTTTCATATAAAAAATAGATTTTTTATGAAAAATATAGGTCGTCACAGATTTTTGTCCTTTTTTCAATTAGACGCTGTTTTAAGAAGATATAGCAAAAATAAGATTTTCATATACAAAATAGATTTTTTATGAAAAATATAGGTCGTCACAGATTTTTCTCTTTCTCTCGATTAAACGCTGTTTTAAGAAGATATAGCAAAAATAAGGTTTTTATATAAAAAATAGATTTTTTATGAAAAATATAGGTCGTCACAGATTTTTGTCCTTTTCTTGATTAGACGCTGTTTTAAGAAGATACAACAAAAATAAGATTTTCATAAAAAATAGATTTTTAATGAAAATATAGGTCGTCACAGATTTTGGTCCTTTTCTCGATAATACGCTGCTTTAAGAAGATATAGCAAAAATAAGATTTTCATATAAAAAATAGATTTTTTATGAAAAATATAGGTCGTCACAGATTTTTGTCCTTTTTTCAATTAGACGCTGTTTTAAGAAGATATAGCAAAAATAAGATTTTCATATACAAAATAGATTTTTTATGAAAAATATAGGTCGTCACAGATTTTTCTCTTTCTCTCGATTAAACGCTGTTTTAAGAAGATATAGCAAAAATAAGGTTTTTATATAAAAAATAGATTTTTTATGTAAAATAAAGGTCGTCACAGATTTTGGTACTTTTTTCGATTAGACGCTGTTTTAAGAAGATACAACAAAAATAAGATTTTCATAAAAAATAGATTTTTAATGAAAATATAGGTCGTCACAGATTTTGGTCCTTTTCTCGATAATACGCTGCTTTAAGAAGATATAGCAAAAATAAGATTTTCATATAAAAAATAGATTTTTTATGAAAAATATAGGTCGTCACAGATTTTTGTCCTTTTCTTGATTAGACGCTGTTTTAAGAAGATATAGCAAAAATAAGATTTTCATATAAAAAATAGATTTTTTATGAAAAATATAGGTCGTCACAGATTTTTGTCCTTTTTTCAATTAGACGCTGTTTTAAGAAGATATAGCAAAAATAAGATTTTCATATACAAAATAGATTTTTTATGAAAAATATAGGTCGTCACAGATTTTTCTCTTTCTCTCGATTAAACGCTGTTTTAAGAAGATATAGCAAAAATAAGGTTTTTATATAAAAAATAGATTTTTTATGTAAAATAAAGGTCGTCACAGATTTTGGTACTTTTTTCGATTAGACGCTGTTTTAAGAAGATACAACAAAAATAAGATTTTCATAAAAAATAGATTTTTAATGAAAATATAGGTCGTCACAGATTTTGGTCCTTTTCTCGATAATACGCTGCTTTAAGAAGATATAGCAAAAATAAGATTTTCATATAAAAAATAGATTTTTTATGAAAAATATAGGTCGTCACAGATTTTTGTCCTTTTTTCAATTAGACGCTGTTTTAAGAAGATATAGCAAAAATAAGATTTTCATATACAAAATAGATTTTTTATGAAAAATATAGGTCGTCACAGATTTTTCTCTTTCTCTCGATTAAACGCTGTTTTAAGAAGATATAGCAAAAATAAGGTTTTTATATAAAAAATAGATTTTTTATGTAAAATAAAGGTCGTCACAGATTTTGATCTTTTTTCGATTAGACGCTGTTTTAAGAAGATACAACAAAAATAATATTTTCATATACAAAATAGATTTTTTATGAAAAATATAGGTCGTCACAGATTTTTCTCTTTCTCTCGATTAAACGCTGTTTTAAGAAGATATAGCAAAAATAAGGTTTTTATATAAAAAATAGATTTTTTATGTAAAATAAAGGTCGTCACAGATTTTGGTACTTTTTTCGATTAGACGCTGTTTTAAGAAGATACAACAAAAATAATATTTTCATAAAAAATAGATTTTTTATGAAAAATAAAGGTCGTCACAGATTTTTGTCCTTTTCTCGTTTAGACGCTGTTTTAAGAAGATACAACAAAAATAAGATTTTCATATAAAAAATAGATTTTTTATGAAAAATATAGGTCGTCACAGATTTTTGTCCTTTTTTCAATTAGACGCTGTTTTAAGAAGATATAGCAAAAATAAAATTTTCATATACAAAATAGATTTTTTATGAAAAATATAGGTCGTCACAGATTTTTCTCTTTCTCTCGATTAAACGCTGTTTTAAGAAGATATAGCAAAAATAAGGTTTTTATATAAAAAATAGATTTTTTATGTAAAATAAAGGTCGTTACAGATTTTGGTACTTTTTTCGATTAGACGCTGTTTTAAGAAGATACAACAAAAATAATATTTTCATAAAAAATAGATTTTTTATGAAAAATAAAGGTCGTCACAGATTTTTGTCCTTTTCTCGTTTAGACGCTGTTTTAAGAAGTTATAGCAAAAATAAGATTTTCATATAAAAAAAAGGATTTTTTATGAAAAATATAGGTCGTCACAGATTTTTGTCCTTTTCTTGATTAGACGCTGTTTTAAGAAGATATAGCAAAAATAAGATTTTCATATAAAAAAAAGATTTTTTATGTAAAATATAGGTCGTCACAGATTTTTGTCCTTTTCTTGATTAGACGCTGTTTTAAGAAGATATAGCAAAAATAAGATTTTCATATACAAAATAGATTTTTTATGAAAAATATAGGTCGTCACAGATTTTTGTCCTTTTTTCGATTAGACGCTGTTTTAAGAAGTTATAGCAAAAATAAAATTTTCATAAAAAATAGAGTTTTTACGAAAAATATAGGTCGTCACAGATTTTTGTCCTTTTCTTGATTAGACGCTGTTTTAAGAAGATATAGCAAAAATAAGATTTTCATATAAAAAATAGATTTTTTATGAAAAATATAGGTCGTCACAGATTTTTGTCCTTTTTTCAATTAGACGCTGTTTTAAGAAGATATAGCAAAAATAAGATTTTCATATACAAAATAGATTTTTTATGAAAAATATAGGTCGTCACAGATTTTTGTCCTTTTTTCGATTAGACGCTGTTTTAAGAAGTTATAGCAAAAATAAAATTTTCATAAAAAATAGAGTTTTTACGAAAAATATAGGTCGTCACAGATTTTTGTCCTTTTCTTGATTAGACGCTGTTTTAAGAAGATATAGCAAAAATAAGATTTTCATATAAAAAATAGATTTTTTATGAAAAATATAGGTCGTCACAGATTTTTGTCCTTTTTTCAATTAGACGCTGTTTTAAGAAGATATAGCAAAAATAAGATTTTCATATACAAAATAGATTTTTTATGAAAAATATAGGTCGTCACAGATTTTTGTCCTTTTTTCGATTAGACGCTGTTTTAAGAAGTTATAGCAAAAATAAAATTTTCATAAAAAATAGAGTTTTTACGAAAAATATAGGTCGTCACAGATTTTTGTCCTTTTCTTGATTAGACGCTGTTTTAAGAAGATATAGCAAAAATAAGATTTTCATATAAAAAATAGATTTTTTATGAAAAATATAGGTCGTCACAGATTTTTGTCCTTTTTTCAATTAGACGCTGTTTTAAGAAGATATAGCAAAAATAAGATTTTCATATAACAAATAGATTTTTTATGAAAAATATAGGTCGTCACAGATTTTTGTCCTTTTCTTGATTAGACGCTGTTTTAAGAAGATATAGCAAAAATAAGATTTTCATATAAAAAATAGATTTTTTATGAAAAATATAGGTCGTCACAGATTTTTGTCCTTTTCTTGATTAGACGCTATTTTAAGAAGATATAGCAAAAATAAGATTTTCAAAAATAGATTTTTTTATGAAAAATAAAGGTCGTCACAGATTTTGGTCCTTTTTTCGATAAGACGCTGTTTTAAGAAGATATAGCAAAAATAAGGTTTTCATATAAAAAATAGATTTTTTATGTAAAATAAAGGTCGTCACAGATTTTGGTCCTTTTTTCGATTAGACGCTGTTTTAAGAAGATATAGCAAAAATAAGGTTTTCATATAAAAAATAGATTTTTTATGAAAAATATAGGTCGTCACAGATTTTTGTCCTTTTCTTGATTAGACGCTATTTTAAGAAGATATAGCAAAAATAAGATTTTCATATAAAAAACAAATTTTTATGAAAAATATAGGTCGTCACAGATTTTTGTCCTTTTCTCGATTAGACGCTGTTTTAAGAAGTTATAGCAAAAATAAGATTTTCATATAAAAATATATTTTTTGTGAAAAATATAGGTCGCCACAGATTTTTGTCCTTTTTGCAATTAGACGCTGTTTTAAGAAGTTATAGCAAAAATAAGATTTTCATTTAAAAAATAGATTTTTTTATGAAAAATAAAGGTCGTCACAGATTTTGGTCCTTTTCTCGATTATACGCTGTTTTAAGAAGATATAGCAAAAATAAGGTTTTCATATAAAAAATAGATTTTTTATGAAAAATATAGGTCGCCACAGATTTTTGTCCTTTTTTCAATTAGACGCTGTTTTAAGAAGTTATAGCAAAAATAAGATTTTCATTTAAAAAATAGATTTTTTTATGAAAAATAAAGGTCGTCACAGATTTTGGTCCTTTTTTCGATTAGACGCTGTTTTAAGAAGATATAGCAAAAATAAGGTTTTCATATAAAAAATAGATTTTTTATGAAAAATATAGGTCGCCACAGATTTTTGTCCTTTTTTCAATTAGACGCTGTTTTAAGAAGTTATAGCAAAATTAAGATTTTCATATAAAAAATAGATTTTTTATGAAAAATAAAGGTCGTCACAGATTTTGGTCCTTTTTTCGATTAGACGCTGTTTTAAGAAGATATAACAAAAATAAGGTTTTTATATAAAAAATAGATTTTTTATGAAAAATATAGGTCGCCACAGATTTTTGTCCTTTTTTCAATTAGACGCTGTTTTAAGAAGTTATAGCAAAAATAAGATTTTCATTTAAAAAATAGATTTTTTATGTAAAATAAAGGTCGTCACAGATTTTGGTCCTTTTTTCGATTAGACGCTGTTTTAAGAAGATATAGCAAAAATAAGGTTTTCATATAAAAAATAGATTTTTTATGAAAAATATAGGTCGCCATAGATTTTTGTCCTTTTTTCAATTAGACGCTGTTTTAAGAAGTTATAGCAAAAATAAGATTTTCATTTAAAAAATAGATTTTTTTATGAAAAATAAAGGTCGTCACAGATTTTGGTCCTTTTTTCGATTAGACGCTGTTTTAAGAAGATATAGCAAAAATAAGGTTTTCATATAAAAAATAGATTTTTTATGAAAAATATAGGTCGCCACAGATTTTTGTCCTTTTTTCAATTAGACGCTGTTTTAAGAAGTTATAGCAAAATTAAGATTTTCATATAAAAAATAGATTTTTTATGAAAAATATAGGTCGTCACAGATTTTTGTCCTTTTCTCGATTATAAGCTGTTTTAAGAAGATATAGCAAAAATAAGATTTTCATATAAAAAACAGATTTTTATGAAAAATATAGGTCGTCACAGATTTTTGTCCTTTTTTCGATTAGACGCTGTTTTAAGAAGTTATAGCAAAAATAAGATTTTCATAAAAAATAGAGTTTTTACGAAAAATATAGGTCGTCACAGATTTTTGTCCTTTTCTTGATTAGACGCTGTTTTAAGAAGATATAGCAAAAATAAGATTTTCATATAAAAAATAGATTTTTTATGAAAAATATAGGTCGTCACAGATTTTTGTCCTTTTTTCAATTAGACGCTGTTTTAAGAAGATATAGCAAAAATAAGATTTTCATATACAAAATAGATTTTTTATGAAAAATATAGGTCGTCACAGATTTTTCTCTTTCTCTCGATTAAACGCTGTTTTAAGAAGATATAGCAAAGATAAGGTTTTTATATAAAAAATAGATTTTTTATGTAAAATAAAGGTCGTCACAGATTTTGGTACTTTTTTCGATTAGACGCTCTTTTAAGAAGATACAACAAAAATAAGATTTTCATAAAAAATAGATTTTTAATGAAAATATAGGTCGTCACAGGTTTTGGTCCTTTTCTCGATAATACGCTGCGTTAAGAAGATATAACAAAAATAAGGTTTTTATATAAAAAATAGATTTTTTATGAAAAATATAGGTCGCCACAGATTTTTGTCCTTTTTTCAATTAGACGCTGTTTTAAGAAGTTATAGCAAAAATAAGATTTTCATTTAAAAAATAGATTTTTTTATGAAAAATAAAGGTCGTCACAGATTTTTGTCCTTTTCTCGTTTAGACGCTGTTTTAAGAAGATACAACAAAAATAAGATTTTCATATAAAAAAAGGATTTTTTATGAAAAATATAGGTCGTCACAGATTTTTGTCCTTTTCTTGATTAGACGCTATTTTAAGAAGATATAGCAAAAATAAGATTTTCATATAAAAAATAGATTTTTTATGAAAAATATAGGTCGTCACAGATTTTTGTCCTTTTCTCGATTATAAGCTGTTTTAAGAAGATACAGCAAAATTAAGATTTTCATATAAAAAATAGATTTTTTATGAAAAATATAGGTCGTCACAGATTGTTGTCCTTTTCTCGATTATAAGTTGTTTTAAGAATATATAGCAAAAATAAGATTTTCATATAAAAAATAGATTTTTTATGAAAAATATAGGTCGTCACAGATTTTTGTCCTTTTCTCGATTAGACGCTGTTTTAAGAAGTTATAGCAAAAATAAGATTTTCAAAAATAGATTTTTTATGAAAAATAAAGGTCGTCACAGATTTTGGTCCTTTTTTCGATAAGACGCTGTTTTAAGAAGATACAACAAAAATAAGACTTTCATAAAAAATAGATTTTTTATGAAAAATATAGGTCGTCACAGATTTTTGTCCTTTTCTTGATTAGACGCTATTTTAAGAAGATATAGCAAAAATAAGATTTTCATATAAAAAATAGATTTTTTATGAAAAATATAGGTCGTCACAGATTTTTGTCCTTTTCTCGATTATAAGCTGTTTTAAGAAGATACAGCAAAATTAAGATTTTCATATAAAAAATAGATTTTTTATGAAAAATATAGGTCGTCACAGATTGTTGTCCTTTTCTCGATTATAAGTTGTTTTAAGAATATATAGCAAAAATAAGATTTTCATATAAAAAATAGATTTTTTATGAAAAATATAGGTCGTCACAGATTTTTGTCCTTTTCTCGATTAGACGCTGTTTTAAGAAGTTATAGCAAAAATAAGATTTTCAAAAATAGATTTTTTTATGAAAAATAAAGGTCGTCACAGATTTTGGTCCTTTTTTCGATAAGACGCTGTTTTAAGAAGATACAACAAAAATAAGACTTTCATAAAAAATAGATTTTTTATGAAAAATAAAGGTCGTCACAGATTTTGGTCCTTTTTTCGATTAGACGCTGTTTTAAGAAGATATAACAAAAATAAGGTTTTTATATAAAAAATAGATTTTTTATGAAAAATATAGGTCGCCACAGATTTTTGTCCTTTTTTCAATTAGACGCTGTTTTAAGAAGTTATAGCAAAAATAAGATTTTCATTTAAAAAATAGATTTTTTTATGAAAAATAAAGGTCGTCACAGATTTTTGTCCTTTTCTCGTTTAGACGCTGTTTTAAGAAGATACAACAAAAATAAGATTTTCATATAAAAAAAGGATTTTTTATGAAAAATATAGGTCGTCACAGATTTTTGTCCTTTTCTTGATTAGACGCTGTTTTAAGAAGTTATAGCAAAAATAAGATTTTCATATAAAAAATAGATTTTTTATGTAAAATAAAGGTCGTCACAGATTTTGGTACTTTTTTCGATTAGACGCTGTTTTAAGAAGATACAACAAAAATAAGATTTTCATAAAAAATAGATTTTTAATGAAAATATAGGTCGTCACAGATTTTGGTCCTTTTCTCGATAATACGCTGTTTTAAGAAGATATAGCAAAAATAAGATTTTCATATAAAAAATAGATTTTTTATGAAAAATATAGGTCGTCACAGATTTTTGTCCTTTTCTTGATTAGACGCTGTTTTAAGAAGATATAGCAAAATTAAGATTTTCATATAAAAAATAGATTTTTTATGAAAAATATAGGTCGTCACAGATTTTTCTCTTTCTCTCGATTAAACGCTGTTTTAAGAAGATATAGCAAAAATAAGGTTTTCATAAAAAAAATAGATTTTTTATGAAAAATATAGGTCGTCACAGATTTTTGTCCTTTTCTCGATTATAAGCTGTTTTAAGAATATATAGCAAAAATAAGATTTTCATATAAAAAATAGATTTTTTATGAAAAATATAGGTCGCCACAGATTTTTGTCCTTTTTTCGATTAGACGCTATTTTAAGAAGATACAGCAAAAATAAGATTTTCATATAAAAAATATATTTTTTATGAAAAATATAGGTGGTCACAGATTTGATCCTTTTTTCGATTAGACGCTGTTTTAAGAAGATACAACAAAAATAATATTTTCATAAAAAATAGATTTTTTATGAAAAATAAAGGTCGTCACAGATTTTTGTCCTTTTCTCGTTTAGACGCTGTTTTAAGAAGACACAACAAAAATAAGATTCTCATATAAAAAAAGGATTTTTTATGAAAAATATAGGTCGTCACAGATTTTTGTCCTTTTCTTGATTAGACGCTGTTTTAAGAAGATATAGCAAAAATAAGATTTTCATATAAAAAAAAGATTTTTTATGTAAAATATAGGTCGTCACAGATTTTTGTCCTTTTCTTGATTAGACGCTGTTTTAAGAAGATATAGCAAAAATAAGATTTTCATATACAAAATAGATTTTTTATGAAAAATATAGGTCGTCACAGATTTTTGTCCTTTTTTCGATTAGACGCTGTTTTAAGAAGTTATAGCAAAAATAAGATTTTCATAAAAAATAGAGTTTTTACGAAAAATATAGGTCGTCACAGATTTTTGTCCTTTTCTTGATTAGACGCTGTTTTAAGAAGATATAGCAAAAATAAGATTTTCATATACAAAATAGATTTTTTATGAAAAATATAGGTCGTCACAGATTTTTGTCCTTTTTTTCAATTAGACGCTGTTTTAAGAAGATATAGCAAAAATAAAATTTTCATATACAAAATAGATTTTTTATGAAAAATATAGGTCGTCACAGATTTTTCTCTTTCTCTCGATTAAACGCTGTTTTAAGAAGATATAGCAAAAATAAGGTTTTTATATAAAAAATAGATTTTTTATGTAAAATAAAGGTCGTCACAGATTTTGGTACTTTTTTCGATTAGACGCTGTTTTAAGAAGATACAACAAAAATAAGATTTTCATAAAAAATAGATTTTTAATGAAAATATAGGTCGTCACAGGTTTTGGTCCTTTTCTCGATAATACGCTGCGTTAAGAAGATATAGCAAAAATAAGATTTTCATATAAAAAATAGATTTTTTATGAAAAATATAGGTCGCCACAGATTTTTGTCCTTTTTTCAATTAGACGCTGTTTTAAGAAGTTATAGCAAAAATAAGATTTTCATTTAAAAAATAGATTTTTTTATGAAAAATAAAGGTCGTCACAGATTTTTGTCCTTTTCTCGTTTAGACGCTGTTTTAAGAAGATACAACAAAAATAAGATTTTCATATAAAAAAAGGATTTTTTATGAAAAATATAGGTCGTCACAGATTTTTGTCCTTTTCTTGATTAGACGCTATTTTAAGAAGATATAGCAAAAATAAGATTTTCATATAAAAAATAGATTTTTTATGAAAAATATAGGTCGTCACAGATTTTTGTCCTTTTCTCGATTATAAGCTGTTTTAAGAATATATAGCAAAAATAAGATTTTCATATAAAAAATAGATTTTTTATGAAAAATATAGGTCGTCACAGATTTTTGTCCTTTTCTTGATTAGACGCTATTTTAAGAAGATATAGCAAAAATAAGATTTTCATTTAAAAAACAGATTTTTATGAAAAATATATGTCGTCACAGATTTTTGTCCTTTTCTCGATTAGACGCTGTTTTAAGAAGTTATAGCAAAAATAAGATTTTCAAAAATAGATTTTTTTTATGAAAAATAAAGGTCGTCACAGATTTTGGTCCTTTTTTCGATAAGACGCTGTTTTAAGAAGATACAACAAAAATAAGACTTTCATATACAAAATAGATTTTTTATGAAAAATATAGGTCGTCACAGATTTTTGTCCTTTTCTTGATTAGACGCTATTTTAAGAAGATATAGCAAAAATAAGATTTTCATTTAAAAAACAGATTTTTATGAAAAATATAGGTCGTCACAGATTTTTGTCCTTTTCTCGATTATACGCTGTTTTAAGAAGATATAGCAAAAATAAGATTTTCATATAAAAAATAGATTTTTTATGAAAAATATAGGTCGTCACAGATTTTTGTCCTTTTTTCGATTAGACGCTATTTTAAGAAGATACAGCAAAAATAAGATTTTCATATAAAAAATATATTTTTTATGAAAAATATAGGTCGTCACAGATTTTTGTCCTTTTTTCGATTAGACGCTATTTTAAGAAGATACAGCAAAAATAAGATTTTCATATAAAAAATAGATTTTTTATGAAAAATATAGGTCGTCACAGATTTTTGTCCTTTTTTCGATTAGACGCTATTTTAAGAAGATACAGCAAAAATAAGATTTTCATATAAAAAATAGATTTTTTATGAAAAATATAGGTCGCCACAGATTTTTGTCCTTTTTTCAATTAGACGCTGTTTTAAGAAGTTATAGCAAAAATAAGATTTTCATTTAAAAAATAGATTTTTTTATGAAAAATAAAGGTCGTCACAGATTTTTGTCCTTTTCTCGTTTAGACGCTGTTTTAAGAAGATACAACAAAAATAAGATTTTCATATAAAAAAAGGATTTTTTATGAAAAATATAGGTCGTCACAGATTTTTGTCCTTTTCTTGATTAGACGCTGTTTTAAGAAGATATAGCAAAATTAAGATTTTCATTAAAAATAGAGTTTTTATGAAAAATATAGGTCGTCACAGATTTTTGTCCTTTTCTTGATTAGACGCTATTTTAAGAAGATATAGCAAAAATAAGATTTTCATATAAAAAATAGATTTTTATGAAAAATATAGGTCGTCACAGATTTTTGTCCTTTTCTCGATTATAAGCTGTTTTAAGAAGATACAGCAAAATTAAGATTTTCATATAAAAAATAGATTTTTTATGAAAAATATAGGTCGTCACAGATTGTTGTCCTTTTCTCGATTATAAGTTGTTTTAAGAATATATAGCAAAAATAAGATTTTCATATAAAAAATAGATTTTTTATGAAAAATATAGGTCGTCACAGATTTTTGTCCTTTTCTCGATTAGACGCTGTTTTAAGAAGTTATAGCAAAAATAAGATTTTCAAAAATAGATTTTTTTATGAAAAATAAAGGTCGTCACAGATTTTGGTCCTTTTTTCGATAAGACATTGTTTTAAGAAGATACAACAAAAATAAGACTTTCATAAAAAATAGATTTTTTATGAAAAATATAGGTCGTCACAGATTTTTGTCCTTTTCTTGATTAGACGCTATTTTAAGAAGATATAGCAAAAATAAGATTTTCATTTAAAAAACAGATTTTTATGAAAAATATAGGTCGTCACAGATTTTTGTCCTTTTCTCGATTAGACGCTGTTTTAAGAAGTTATAGCAAAAATAAGATTTTCATATAAAAATATATTTTTTGTGAAAAATATAGGTCGCCACAGATTTTGGTCCTTTTCTCGATTATACGCTGTTTTAAGAAGATATAGCAAAAATAAGATTTTCATATAAAAAATAGATTTTTTATGAAAAATATAGGTGGTCACAGATTTTGATCCTTTTTTCGATTAGACGCTGTTTTAAGAAGATACAACAAAAATAATATTTTCATAAAAAATAGATTTTTTATGATTTTTTATGAAAAATAAAGGTCGTCACAGATTTTTGTCCTTTTCTCGTTTAGACGCTGTTTTAAGAAGATACAACAAAAATAAGATTTTCATATAAAAAAAGGATTTTTTATGAAAAATAAAGGTCGTCACAGATTTTTGTCCTTTTCTCGTTTAGACGCTGTTTTAAGAAGATACAACAAAAATAAGATTTTCATTTAAAAAACAGATTTTTATGAAAAATATAGGTCGTCACAGATTTTTGTCCTTTTCTCGATTAGACGCTGTTTTAAGAAGTTATAGCAAAAATAAGATTTTCATATAAAAATATATTTTTTGTGAAAAATATAGGTCGCCACAGATTTTGGTCCTTTTCTCGATTATACGCTGTTTTAAGAAGATATAGCAAAAATAAGATTTTCATATAAAAAATAGATTTTTTATGAAAAATATAGGTGGTCACAGATTTTGATCCTTTTTTCGATTAGACGCTGTTTTAAGAAGATACAACAAAAATAATATTTTCATAAAAAATAGATTTTTTATGATTTTTTATGAAAAATAAAGGTCGTCACAGATTTTTGTCCTTTTCTCGTTTAGACGCTGTTTTAAGAAGATACAACAAAAATAAGATTTTCATTTAAAAAACAGATTTTTATGAAAAATATAGGTCGTCACAGATTTTTGTCCTTTTCTCGATTATACGCTGTTTTAAGAAGATATAGCAAAAATAAGATTTTCATATAAAAAATAGATTTTTTATGAAAAATATAGGTCGTCACAGATTTTTGTCCTTTTTTCGATTAGACGCTATTTTAAGAAGATACAGCAAAAATAAGATTTTCATATAAAAAATATATTTTTTATGAAAAATATAGGTGGTCACAGATTTTGATCCTTTTTTCGATTAGACGCTGTTTTAAGAAGATATAGCAAAAATAAGGTTTTCATATAAAAAATAGATTTTTTATGAAAAATATAGGTCGCCACAGATTTTTGTCCTTTTTTCAATTAGACGCTGTTTTAAGAAGTTATAGCAAAAATAAGATTTTCATTTAAAAAATAGATTTTTTATGAAAAATATAGGTCGTCACAGATTTTTGTCCTTTTTTCGATTAGACGCTATTTTAAGAAGATACAGCAAAAATAAGATTTTCATATAAAAAATATATTTTTTATGAAAAATATAGGTCGTCACAGATTTTTGTCCTTTTCTCGATTAAACGCTGTTTTAAGAAGATATAGCAAAAATAAGATTTTCATATACAAAATAGATTTTTTATGAAAAATATAGGTCGTCACAGATTTTTGTCCTTTTCTTGATTAGACGCTATTTTAAGAAGATATAGCAAAAATAAGATTTTCATTTAAAAAACAGATTTTTATGAAAAATATAGGTCGTCACAGATTTTTGTCCTTTTCTCGATTATACGCTGTTTTAAGAAGATATAGCAAAAATAAGATTTTCATATAAAAAATAGATTTTTTATGAAAAATATAGGTCGTCACAGATTTTTGTCCTTTTTTCGATTAGACGCTATTTTAAGAAGATACAGCAAAAATAAGATTTTCATATAAAAAATATATTTTTTATGAAAAATATAGGTGGTCACAGATTTTGATCCTTTTTTCGATTAGACGCTGTTTTAAGAAGATATAGCAAAAATAAGGTTTTCATATAAAAAATAGATTTTTTATGAAAAATATAGGTCGCCACAGATTTTTGTCCTTTTTTCAATTAGACGCTGTTTTAAGAAGTTATAGCAAAAATAAGATTTTCATTTAAAAAATAGATTTTTTTATGAAAAATAAAGGTCGTCACAGATTTTTGTCCTTTTCTCGTTTAGACGCTGTTTTAAGAAGATACAACAAAAATAAGATTTTCATATAAAAAAAGGATTTTTTATGAAAAATATAGGTCGTCACAGATTTTTGTCCTTTTCTTGATTAGACGCTGTTTTAAGAAGATATAGCAAAATTAAGATTTTCATTAAAAATAGAGTTTTTATGAAAAATATAGGTCGTCACAGATTTTTGTCCTTTTCTTGATTAGACGCTATTTTAAGAAGATATAGCAAAAATAAGATTTTCATATAAAAAATAGATTTTTTATGAAAAATATAGGTCGTCACAGATTTTTGTCCTTTTCTCGATTATAAGCTGTTTTAAGAAGATACAGCAAAATTAAGATTTTCATATAAAAAATAGATTTTTTATGAAAAATATAGGTCGTCACAGATTTTTGTCCTTTTCTCGATTAGACGCTGTTTTAAGAAGTTATAGCAAAAATAAGATTTTCAAAAATAGATTTTTTTATGAAAAATAAAGGTCGTCACAGATTTTGGTCCTTTTTTCGATAAGACATTGTTTTAAGAAGATACAACAAAAATAAGACTTTCATAAAAAATAGATTTTTTATGAAAAATATAGGTCGTCACAGATTTTTGTCCTTTTCTTGATTAGACGCTATTTTAAGAAGATATAGCAAAAATAAGATTTTCATTTAAAAAACAGATTTTTATGAAAAATATAGGTCGTCACAGATTTTTGTCCTTTTCTCGATTAGACGCTGTTTTAAGAAGTTATAGCAAAAATAAGATTTTCATATAAAAATATATTTTTTGTGAAAAATATAGGTCGCCACAGATTTTGGTCCTTTTCTCGATTATACGCTGTTTTAAGAAGATATAGCAAAAATAAGATTTTCATATAAAAAATAGATTTTTTATGAAAAATATAGGTGGTCACAGATTTTGATCCTTTTTTCGATTAGACGCTGTTTTAAGAAGATACAACAAAAATAATATTTTCATAAAAAATAGATTTTTTATGATTTTTTATGAAAAATAAAGGTCGTCACAGATTTTTGTCCTTTTCTCGTTTAGACGCTGTTTTAAGAAGATACAACAAAAATAAGATTTTCATATAAAAAAAGGATTTTTTATGAAAAATATAGGTCGTCACAGATTTTTGTCCTTTTCTTGATTAGACGCTGTTTTAAGAAGATATAGCAAAAATAAGATTTTCATATAAAAAAAAAATTTTTTATGTAAAATATAGGTCGTCACAGATTTTTGTCCTTTTCTTGATTAGACGCTGTTTTAAGAAGATATAGCAAAAATAAGATTTTCATATACAAAATAGATTTTTTATGAAAAATATAGGTCGTCACAGATTTTTGTCCTTTTTTCGATTAGACGCTGTTTTAAGAAGTTATAGCAAAAATAAGATTTTCATAAAAAATAGAGTTTTTACGAAAAATATAGGTCGTCACAGATTTTTGTCCTTTTCTTGATTAGAAGCTGTTTTAAGAAGATATAGCAAAAATAAGATTTTCATATAAAAAATAGATTTTTTATGAAAAATATAGGTCGTCACAGATTTTTGTCCTTTTTTCAATTAGACGCTGTTTTAAGAAGATATAGCAAAAATAAGATTTTCATATACAAAATAGATTTTTAATGAAAATATAGGTCGTCACAGATTTTGGTCCTTTTCTCGATAATACGCTGCTTTAAGAAGATATAGCAAAAATAAGATTTTCATATAAAAATAGATTTTTTATGAAAAATATAGGTCGTCACAGATTTTGGTCCTTTTCTTGATTAGACGCTATTTTAAGAAGATATAGCAAAAATAAGATTTTCAAAAATAGATTTTTTTATGAAAAATAAAGGTCGTCACAGATTTTGGTCCTTTTTTCGATAAGACGCTGTTTTAAGAAGATATAGCAAAAATAAGGTTTTCATATAAAAAATAGATTTTTTATGTAAAATAAAGGTCGTCACAGATTTTGGTCCTTTTTTCGATTAGACGCTGTTTTAAGAAGATATAGCAAAAATAAGGTTTTCATATAAAAAATAGATTTTTTATGAAAAATATAGGTCGTCACAGATTTTTCTCCTTTTCTTGATTAGACGCTATTTTAAGAAGATATAGCAAAAATAAGATTTTCATATAAAAAACAAATTTTTATGAAAAATATAGGTCGTCACAGATTTTTGTCCTTTTCTCGATTAGACGCTGTTTTAAGAAGATATAGCAAAAATAAGATTTTCATATAAAAAATAGATTTTTTATGAAAAATATAGGTGGTCACAGATTTTGGTCCTTTTCTCGATTATACGCTGTTTTAAGAAGATATAGCAAAAATAAGATTTTCATATAAAAAATAGATTTTTTATGAAAAATATAGGTGGTCACAGATTTTGATCCTTTTTTCGATTAGACGCTGTTTTAAGAAGATACAACAAAAATAATATTTTCATAAAAAATAGATTTTTTATGATTTTTTATGAAAAATAAAGGTCGTCACAGATTTTTGTCCTTTTCTCGTTTAGACGCTGTTTTAAGAAGATACAACAAAAATAAGATTTTCATATAAAAAAAGGATTTTTTATGAAAAATATAGGTGGTCACAGATTTTGGTCCTTTTCTCGATTATACGCTGTTTTAAGAAGATATAGCAAAAATAAGATTTTCATATAAAAAATAGATTTTTTATGAAAAATATAGGTGGTCACAGATTTTGATCCTTTTTTCGATTAGACGCTGTTTTAAGAAGATACAACAAAAATAATATTTTCATAAAAAATAGATTTTTTATGATTTTTTATGAAAAATAAAGGTCGTCACAGATTTTTGTCCTTTTCTCGTTTAGACGCTGTTTTAAGAAGATACAACAAAAATAAGATTTTCATATAAAAAAAGGATTTTTTATGAAAAATATAGGTCGTCACAGATTTTTGTCCTTTTCTCGATTAGACGCTGTTTTAAGAAGATATAGCAAAAATAAGATTTTCATATAAAAATATATTTTTTGTGAAAAATATAGGTCGCCACAGATTTTGGTCCTTTTCTCGATTATACGCTGTTTTAAGAAGATATAGCAAAAATAAGATTTTCATATAAAAAATAGATTTTTTATGAAAAATATAGGTGGTCACAGATTTTGATCCTTTTTTCGATTAGACGCTGTTTTAAGAAGATACAACAAAAATAATATTTTCATAAAAAATAGATTTTTTATGATTTTTTATGAAAAATAAAGGTCGTCACAGATTTTTGTCCTTTTCTCGTTTAGACGCTGTTTTAAGAAGATACAACAAAAATAAGATTTTCATATAAAAAAAGGATTTTTTATGAAAAATATAGGTCGTCACAGATTTTTGTCCTTTTCTTGATTAGACGCTGTTTTAAGAAGATATAGCAAAAATAAGATTTTCATATAAAAAAAAAATTTTTTATGTAAAATATAGGTCGTCACAGATTTTTGTCCTTTTCTTGATTAGACGCTGTTTTAAGAAGATATAGCAAAAATAAGATTTTCATATACAAAATAGATTTTTTATGAAAAATATAGGTCGTCACAGATTTTTGTCCTTTTTTCGATTAGACGCTGTTTTAAGAAGTTATAGCAAAAATAAGATTTTCATAAAAAATAGAGTTTTTACGAAAAATATAGGTCGTCACAGATTTTTGTCCTTTTCTTGATTAGACGCTGTTTTAAGAAGATATAGCAAAAATAAGATTTTCATATACAAAATAGATTTTTAATGAAAATATAGGTCGTCACAGATTTTGGTCCTTTTCTCGATAATACGCTGCTTTAAGAAGATATAGCAAAAATAAGATTTTCATATAAAAATAGATTTTTTATGAAAAATATAGGTCGTCACAGATTTTTGTCCTTTTTTCAATTAGACGCTGTTTTAAGAAGATATAGCAAAAATAAGATTTTCATATACAAAATAGATTTTTAATGAAAATATAGGTCGTCACAGATTTTGGTCCTTTTCTCGATAATACGCTGCTTTAAGAAGATATAGCAAAAATAAGATTTTCATATAAAAATAGATTTTTTATGAAAAATATAGGTCGTCACAGATTTTTGTCCTTTTCTTAATTAGACGCTATTTTAAGAAGATATAGCAAAAATAAGATTTTCAAAAATAGATTTTTTTATGAAAAATAAAGGTCGTCACAGATTTTGGTCCTTTTTTCGATAAGACGCTGTTTTAAGAAGATATAGCAAAAATAAGGTTTTCATATAAAAAATAGATTTTTTATGTAAAATAAAGGTCGTCACAGATTTTGGTCCTTTTTTCGATTAGACGCTGTTTTAAGAAGATATAGCAAAAATAAGGTTTTCATATAAAAAATAGATTTTTTATGAAAAATATAGGTCGTCACAGATTTTTGTCCTTTTCTTGATTAGACGCTATTTTAAGAAGATATAGCAAAAATAAGATTTTCATATAAAAAACAAATTTTTATGAAAAATATAGGTCGTCACAGATTTTTGTCCTTTTCTCGATTAGACGCTGTTTTAAGAAGTTATAGCAAAAATAAGATTTTCATATAAAAATATATTTTTTGTGAAAAATATAGGTCGCCACAGATTTTTGTCCTTTTTGCAATTAGACGCTGTTTTAAGAAGTTATAGCAAAATTAAGATTTTCATATAAAAAATAGATTTTTTATGAAAAATATAGGTCGTCACAGATTTTTGTCCTTTTTTCGATTAGACGCTATTTTAAGAAGATACAGCAAAAATAAGATTTTCATATAAAAAATATATTTTTTATGAAAAATATAGGTGGTCACAGATTTTGATCCTTTCGATTAGACGCTGTTTTAAGAAGATACAACAAAAATAATATTTTCATACAGTCTTCGACTAACCTTCGCGTTGTACGGTTGTCTTATTCGATCTTGTTGAGTGTATTTTTTTTTATTCTTTAATACAGTGAACCTAAAAAGTATTCGCCCGATAGCGTTTTTATACAAAAAAATCGGTATCGCGTAGTGGATATGTCCGGTCCGCCCAACTTGGGGGACAACCGCTTTTCGTTATTAGCGGATGCCCCCCGTGCTAAAAAGAAACGCACAAATCAAAACATTCTTGAAACATTCCCTGAACTCCCAATCATTCAAAAACCTGATCCAAAGTACATAATTATTTCTGCCGCATCTGGTGACAAAACTTTACAACAATATTCCTGTTTCTCGGTACACCGTTCCTTAAAACTAATATCCTCAGATATATTATCAGTATCAGAATTAAGAGATGGAAACCTTTTACTTCTTGTTGGTAACAAATCAAATGCAGATAAGTTCATTGCTACTAAAACTCTACATGGAATTTGCAGTATCAGTTGTAAATATCATACTAATTTGAATTCCGCTAAAGGCACTATTTACGCTCCGTATTTAAATGACGTCCCAGATACTGAAATTATCCAAGAATTAAGCTCGCAAGGCGTAACTGATGTTTATAAATATCAAAAGAAAAATTCGGATGGCGTATTGAAAGCTTGTGGTGTTATACTACTAACCTTCGAGCGTTATTCCACTCCCGAAAAATTGGATATCTCTTGGCATAAAGTTAAAGTTAGACAGTACTTTCCCAACCCCATGCGTTGTAAAAATTGCCAACTACTCGGACATACAACAAAATGGTGCAAAAATTCAGAAGTATGTGAGAATTGTGCTTTACCACCTCATAAACCTGATGTATGTACGCGAACTTTTTGTGCTAACAGATTGTAAAATATTTATACAACAAAAGGAAATATTAAAAATCAAAACTAAAGAGAAATGTTCTTTAAAAGCTGCAAAAGAAAAATATCAAACACAACAATTAGCAGAACCTTTAATCAAGTCATATTCCGATGTCACAAACAACAGTAATATTAACAAACCAACTTACAACAGCAAAGCCTCAAATAACACTCAAACTGAATAAAACAACACTGCTGAAAAAAAAATTCCAATCAATGTTACTAAAACTATAACAACACAAATCAACAACAAATCAGAATTAACTAATAATGCAAGTGACAATTCTACTGTTACACAAAAAACAACTTTACAAGAAACAAAACCACAAAAAACCCCAACAACAAATATTAACCCTAAAACAATATCTCTAATTAAGACACGGTCTATGACCAAAGCTCATACAAACAATTCTGCAACAACAACAAATTTAAATAAAACAAAAGAAACTCTAAATTTAACACAAAACCAAAATCTCGCTTTACCTAAGCCTACAAAAACAACACCCCACAACAATAATTATAATGAACAAGAAGAAATAATGTTTGTAGACGAAGAGTAATTCGTTTACTATTTTTCAATATGGATTTTAAAATTATCCAGTGGAATATAAAAGGTCTAATTAACAACTACCACGAATTACAACTAATAATAAAAGACCATAATCCAGACATTATTTCAATTCAAGAAACACACATCCCTTATAATAACAACAACATAATATATCCAAAACAATATAATGGGTTTTTTCATAACCTACCCTGCAACACTACAGCTAAGCAAGGAGTTGGCATCCTTGTGAAAAAAACAATACCACATAAACTAATATATTCAGATACTAACACAGCTTCTATCGCTATTGAAATTGACTTCGGTATTAAATTCACTTTTGTTAATACATATTTTCCCCCACATCAACCCATTACTGAAAGCAACTTAAAAAATTTACTTAATAACATAAATTCACCTCTTTTTTTGACCGGTGATTTTAACTCATGGAGCACTCTCTGGGGCTCTGTCGACTCCAACTCCCGTGGAAAAGTTATTGAAAATTTTATCTTAAATGAAGACCTTATTATACTTAATAATGGCAAACCCACACACTTCTCTACACACAACACATTTACACATATTGATGTATCCTTGTGCTCATCACAGATCGCACCTTTCTGTTCATGAAATACCCTCAATTACCTACATGGTAGCGACCATTACCCTATTTTAATAAATATAGAAAAAAACGTTAATACTTCTACAACAAAACGAAAACCAAAATATAAAACCGAAGCTGCCAACTGGACACTATATCAAAAACAATGTGATGATAATCTATCTAAAATTAAAACATCTACTAACGTTAACCAACAAGCGGCATCAATTACAAAATGTATTAGGTCTGCAGCAAATTTAAGCATTCCTGAAACAAGGAGTGTGTCATACAGAACCAATTGTGTGTGGTGGAACAATAATCTGGAACTTTTAAGGAAGCAAAAGCAAAATTTTTGGCACAATTTCAAGAGAACAAGATCCGATACAAACCTGGTTTTATACAAAAAACACAATGCTATGTTTAGAAGGGCCGTCAAAGTAAGTAAAGCTACATGTATGCAAAAATTTACGTCTAACATTAACCCTGCCTCCTCATCAAAACGTATATGGAATGACATAAAACTTCTAACTAGTGGGAAATATCCAACAACAATTAAATACCTTAAATCTGAATCGAATATGCTGTCATCTTCAGTTGACATCGCCAATTGCCTAGCTAAATACTGGTCTAATTTATCAGATAATACAAATTTTTCTCCCAGTTTCCAGCAAAATAAATCAAACACCATAGATCAGATCTACAATCCGCGATCCTTTAATACTCATGCCAAAAAAGTTGAAACTCCTATAACTATGATAGAACTTGTAGACGCATTACATTCAGCTAAGGGTAAAACTCCAGGGGACGATCGTATATCGTATCCGATGCTTAAAAATCTTCCATTATCTACAAAACAACACATTCTTAATATTTACAATAACATTTTTTCATCCAACGTTTATCCCCAAGCTTGGAAAATAGCAACCATTGTTCCGATCCCTAAACCAAATAAAGATCATTCTTCCGTCTCCGGATACAGGCCAATATCCCTACTACCGTGTATCAGCAAAACACTCGAAAAAATTATCTCGAGAAGACTAATGTGGTTTTTAAAAGCTAATAACTTCATTTCTACAAATCAAGTAGCTTTTATGAAAAAGCAAGGCACCGACGACGTCCTAATATACCTTCAGCACTTCTTTTCAAGAGCGTTATCGAGTAAAAACCACATAAACATTTTATCTACCGATTTTGAAAGAGCCTTTGACCGAATTGGAATTCATATAATTCTTCAACAACTAACGGAATGGAAAATTGGTAAAAAAATGTATTCAATCATTAAAAGCTTCCTTAGCAACCGCAAATTCAAAGTAAGAGTAAACTTCCAACAATCCAAAACGTTTCCTCTGTGTAATGGTATCCCGCAAGGATCACCTTTATCCGTGGTTCAATTTATTATCGCCTTTAATCAGTTTAGCAAAATCATATCCTCACATAAGCACATCGAACACGCTATCTACGCTGATGACGCCGTAATATTTACAAAAATAAAAGATAACAACAAGGTCAAAGAAATTTTCTCAAAAATTATTGAAGATATTGAAAATTGGTGCTTGATATCAGGTGCCAAACTTTCTATAGAAAAATGCAGTCTACTACACATTTGCAATAAGAAAAACTGTAACACTTTTGACGTTGAATATAAAAACATAAAAATAAAACAAGTAAATCATCTACGTATTCTTGGTGTTATTTTTGACAAAAATTTCACTTTCAAAGAACATTGCTTACAGCTCAGGAAAAATTTAAACTCAAGACTAAACATTATAAAATATCTTACATCCAAAAACTTCAGAATACATATTACGACAATGGTTAACATAACACGCTCAATTGTTCTATCAAAAATCGATTACGCTCTTCCAATCTACGGTTGGTGCGCAGCTACTTACATCAAATTAATCAAAGGACCATACCATGCTGCAATTCGTCGTAGTATAGGCGCCTTCCGCACAAGCCCAATCACAAATATATTAGCTGAAGCTGGATTACCATCAATTGAGGACCGAACATCACTTTTAACACACAAGCTTATACCAAAACTCTTCATCTGTCGCAATAAATTATTATTTGAAGAAATGTCAAAAGCGATTAAACACAAACGAGTACCAAGGCTCGAGTCCGTGATAAGTAGGTGCATAACCTTATCGCGTAAACTAAATATTCAAATTAGTCCCATTCATTTTAAACAAACTTCGGAACCACCCTGGTCCCTCGAAAATTCGTCATTTGTCGTGAGTATGATTGATTTGCCAAAATCCACTACTCCGCCTACAGTCTATAAACAAACATTTTATAACATAGCTGATGAATTTATAAAAGATAATTGGAAGCTCTTATTTACTGACGGCTCCAAGTCACATGACTCCACAACTTTTGCAATAGTTCAACAAGATGGTCAGCTTATCAACTCCGGTTATATTAATAGCTACTGTTCAAACTTTACCGCTGAAGCTTTGGCGATATTTACCGCTGCGGAATTTGCTGCTCAAAACCAAGCAAAATACGTCATATGTACAGATAGTCTTTCTTCTGTCTACGCCACACAAAATTCATTATACGACTCTCCATTAATAAATGAGATCAGAAATATTCTCATCAAACACTCTAATAAAATTAAACTAATGTGGGTTCCATCGCACGTTGGTATTCCCGGCAACGAGCACGCCGACTCAGCTGCTACAGAAGCTAAATGCAGACCTCTACTAAAATTCACAACTTGGGAAAACCGTGATATAGTAAACGTTATATTTTCCCATTTTAAGACCATATATGATCAAAAATGGGCAAACTATCAACATGCATACAAAAATTTTAATTCTGTTGGGAAAAAAACTATTTATCCTCTAACCTGTTCCAGAAATGAAACTACAACTGTTGTACGACTCAGGATCGGACACTGCAAATTCTCCCACAGACACCTATTGGAAAAAAAACCTGCCCCCCGATGCACTACCTGCAATACACAACTTAATGTGACTCACATCCTAGATGAGTGCTCAAAATACAACACGTCCCGAATCAACATCTTTGGATCAAATGTTCCTACTGACTTACTTAAAAATATCTGTGATACAAATATAAAATTAATATATAAATTCATATTGGAAAATAGTTTACTAAATCTTATCTAAATTCATTTTTTAAATCTCGGAGTCGAAAGCCTATGTAGCTAGTACTCCTTTTTTTCTCAAATTAGTTACAAAAATTGTATTTATGTAATTAATTATAAATAAATAAATAAAAAAAAAATAAAATATTTTCATAAAAAATAGATTTTTTATGAAAAATATAGGTCGTCACAGATTTTTGTCCTTTTCTTGATTAGACGATATTTTAAGAAGATATAGCAAAAATAAGATTTTCAAAAATAGATTTTTTTATGAAAAATAAAGGTCGTCACAGATTTTGGTCCTTTTTTCGATAAGACGCTGTTTTAAGAAGATATAGCAAAAATAAGGTTTTCATATAAAAAATAGATTTTTTATGAAAAATATAGGTCGCCACAGATTTTTGTCCTTTTTTCAATTAGACGCTGTTTTAAGAAGTTATAGCAAAAATAAGATTTTCATTTAAAAAATAGATTTTTTTATGAAAAATAAAGGTCGTCACAGATTTTGGTCCTTTTTTCGATTAGACGCTGTTTTAAGAAGATATAACAAAAATAAGGTTTTTATATAAAAAATAGATTTTTTATGAAAAAATATAGGTCGCCACAGATTTTTGTCCTTTTTTCAATTAGACGCTGTTTTAAGAAGTTATAGCAAAAATAAGATTTTCATTTAAAAAATAGATTTTTTTATGAAAAATAAAGGTCGTCACAGATTTTGGTCCTTTTTTCGATTAGACGCTGTTTTAAGAAGATATAGCAAAAATAAGATTTTCATTTAAAAAATAGATTTTTTTATGAAAAATAAAGGTCGTCACAGATTTTTGTCCTTTTCTCGTTTAGACGCTGTTTTAAGAAGATACAACAAAAATAAGATTTTCATATAAAAAAAGGATTTTTTATGAAAAATATAGGTCGTCACAGATTTTTCTCTTTCTCTCGATTAAACGCTGTTTTAAGAAGATATAGCAAAAATAAGGTTTTCATAAAAAAAATAGATTTTTTATGTAAAATAAAGGTCGTCACAGATTTTGGTACTTTTTTCGATTAGACGCTGTTTTAAGAAGATACAACAAAAATAAGATTTTCATAAAAAATAGATTTTTAATGAAAATATAGGTCGTCACAGATTTTTGTCCTTTTCTCGTTTAGACGCTGTTTTAAGAAGATACAACAAAAATAAGATTTTCATATAAAAAAAGGATTTTTTATGAAAAATATAGGTCGTCACAGATTTTTCTCTTTCTCTCGATTAAACGCTGTTTTAAGAAGTTATAGCAAAAATAAGATTTTCATTTAAAAAATAGATTTTTTTATGAAAAATAAAGGTCGTCACAGATTTTGGTCCTTTTTCGATTAGACGCTGTTTTAAGAAGATATAGCAAAAATAAGGTTTTCATATAAAAAATTGATTTTTTATGAAAAATATAGGTCGCCACAGATTTTTGTCCTTTTTTCAATTAGACGCTGTTTTAAGAAGATATAGCAAAAATAAGATTTTCATATACAAAATAGATTTTTTATGAAAAATATAGGTCGTCACAGATTTTGGTCCTTTTTTTGATTAGACGCTGTTTTAAGAAGATACAGCAAAAATAAGATTTTCATATAAAAAATAGATTTTTTATGAAAAATATAGGTCGTCACAGATTTTTGTCCTTTTCTTGATTAGACGCTATTTTAAGAAGATATAGCAAAATTAAGATTTTCATATAAAAAATAGATTTTTTATGAAAAATATAGGTCGTCACAGATTTTTGTCCTTTTCTAGATTAGACGCTGTTTTAAGAAGATATAGCAAAAATAAGGTTTTCATATAAAAAATAGATTTTTTATGTAAAATAAAGGTCGTCACAGATTTTGGTCCTTTTTTTGATTAGACGCTGTTTTAAGAAGATACAGCAAAAATAAGATTTTCATATAAAAAATAGATTTTTTATGAAAAATATAGGTCGTCACAGATTTTTGTCCTTTTCTCGATTATACGCTGTTTTAAGAAGATATAGCAAAAATAAGATTTTCATATAAAAAATAGATTTTTTATGAAAAATATAGGTCGTCACAGATTTTTGTCCTTTTCTTGATTAGACGCTGTTTTAAGAAGATATAGCAAAATTAAGATTTTCATATAAAAAATAGATTTTTTATGAAAAATATAGGTCGTCACAGATTTTTCTCTTTCTCTCGATTAAACGCTGTTTTAAGAAGATATAGCAAAAATAAGGTTTTCATAAAAAAAATAGATTTTTTATGTAAAATAAAGGTCGTCACAGATTTTGGTACTTTTTTCGATTAGACGCTGTTTTAAGAAGATACAACAAAAATAAGATTTTCATAATAGATTTTTAATGAAAATATAGGTCGTCACAGATTTTGGTCCTTTTCTCGATAATACGCTGTTTTAAGAAGATATAGCAAAAATAAGATTTTCATATAAAAAATAGATTTTTTATGAAAAATATAGGTCGTCACAGATTTTTGTCCTTTTCTTGATTAGACGATATTTTAAGAAGATATAGCAAAAATAAGATTTTCAAAAATAGAAATTTTTATGAAAAATAAAGGTAGTCACAGATTTTGGTCCTTTTTTCGATAAGACCCTGTTTTAAGAAGATATAGCAAAAATAAGAATTTCATATACAAAATAGATTTTTTATGAAAAATATAGGTCGTCACAGATTTTTGTCCTTTTCTTGATAATACGCTGTTTTAAGAAGATATAGCAAAAATAAGATTTTCATATAAAAAATAGATTTTTTATGAAAAATATAGGTCGTCACAGATTTTGGTCCTTTTTTCGATTAGACGCTGTTTTAAGAAGATACAACAAAAATAAGATTTTCATATAAAAAATAGATTTTTTATGAAAAATATAGGTCGTCACAGATTTTTGTCCTTTTTTCGATTAGACGCTGTTCTGAGAAGATACAACAAAAATAAGGTTTTCATATAAAAAATAGATATTTTATGAAAAATTTAGGTCGTCACAGATTTTTGTTCCTTTTTCGATTAGACGCTGTTTTAAGAAGGTACAGCAAAAATAATATTTTCATATACAAAATAGATTTTTTATGAAAAATATTGGTCGTCACAGATTTTTGTCCTTTTCTCGATTATACGCTGTTTTAAGAAGATACAGCAAAAATAAGATATTCACATAAAAAATAGATTTTTGCCCTTTTTTCAATTAGACGCTGTTTTAAGAAGTTATAGCAAAAATAAGATTTTCATTTAAAAAATAGATTTTTTTATGAAAAATAAAGGTCGTCACAGATTTTTGTCCTTTTCTCGTTTAGACGCTGTTTTAAGAAGATACAACAAAAATAAGATTTTCATATAAAAAAAGGATTTTTTATGAAAAATATAGGTCGTCACAGATTTTGTCCTTTTCTCGATTATACGCTGTTTTAAGAAGATACAGCAAAAATAAGATATTCACATAAAAAATAGATTTTTGCCCTTGTTTCAATTAGACGCTGTTTTAAGAAGATACAGCAAAAATAAGATTTTCATATACAAAATAGATTTTTTATGAAAAATATAGGTCGTCACAGATTTTGGTCCTTTTCTCGATTATACGCTGTTTTAAGAAGATACAGCAAAAATAAGATATTCACATAAAAAATAGATTTTTGCCCTTGTTTCAATTAGACGCTGTTTTAAGAAGATACAGCAAAAATAAGATTTTCATATACAAAATAGATTTTTTATGAAAAATATAGGTCGTCACAGATTTTTGTCCTTTTCTCGATTAAACGCTTTTTAAGAAGATACAGCAAAAATAAGATTTTCATATAAAAAATAGATTTTTTATGAAAAATATAGGTGGTCACAGATTTTGGTCCTTTTTTCGATTAGACGCTGTTTTAAGAAGATACAGCAAAAATAAGATTTTCATATAAAAAAAGGATTTTTATGAAAAATATAGGTCGTCACAGATTTTTGTCCTTTTCTTGATTAGACGCTGTTTTAAGAAGATATAACAAAAATAAGATTTTCATATACAAAATAGATTTTTTATGAAAAATATAGGTCGTCACAGATTTTTGTCCTTTTCTCGATTAAACGCTTTTTAAGAAGATACAGCAAAAATAAGATTTTCATATAAAAAATAGATTTTTTATGAAAAATATAGGTGGTCACAGATTTTGGTCCTTTTTTCGATTAGACGCTGTTTTAAGAAGATACAGCAAAAATAAGATTTTCATATAAAAAAAGGATTTTTATGAAAAATATAGGTTGTCACAGATTTTTGTCCTTTTCTTGATTAGACGCTATTTTAAGAAGATATAGCAAAAATAAGATTTTCAAAAATAGATTTTTTTATGAAAAATAAAGGTTGTCACAGATTTTGGTCCTTTTTTCGATAAGACGCTGTTTTAAGAAGATATAGCAAAAATAAGGTTTTCATATAAAAAATAGATTTTTTATGTAAAATAAAGGTCGTCACAGATTTTTGTCCTTTTCTCGTTTAGAAGATACAACAAAAATAAGATTTTCATATAAAAAAAGGATTTTTTATGAAAAATATAGGTCGTCACAGATTTTTGTCCTTTTCTTGATTAGACGCTGTTTTAAGAAGATATAGCAAAAATAAGATTTTCATATAAAAAATAGATTTTTTATGTAAAATATAGGTCGTCACAGATTTTTGTCCTTTTCTTGATTAGACGCTGTTTTAAGAAGATATAGCAAAAATAAGATTTTCATATAAAAAATAGATTTTTTATGAAAAATATAGGTCGTCACAGATTTTTGTTCTTTTTTCGATTAGACGCTGTTTTAAGATGTTATAGCAAAAATAAGATTTTCATAAAAAATAGAGTTTTTACGAAAAATATAGGTCGTCACAGATTTTTGTCCTTTTTTCGATTAGACGCTGTTTTAAGAAGATATAGCAAAAATAAGATTTTCATATAAAAAATAGATTTTTTATGTAAAATATAGGTCGTCACAGATTTTTGTCCTTTTCTTGATTAGACGCTGTTTTAAGAAGATATAGCAAAAATAAGATTTTCATATAAAAAATAGATTTTTTATGAAAAATATAGGTCGTCACAGATTTTTGTTCTTTTTTCGATTAGACGCTGTTTTAAGAAGATACAACAAAAATAAGATTTTCATAAAAAATAGATTTTTAATGAAAATATAGGTCGTCACAGATTTTGGTCCTTTTCTCTATAATACGCTGTTTTAAGAAGATATAGCAAAAATAAGATTTTCATATACAAAATAGATTTTTTATGAAAAATATAGGTCATCACAGATTTTTCTCTTTCTCTCGATTAAACGCTGTTTTAAGCAGATATAGCAAAAATAAGGTTTTCATATTAAAAATAGATTTTTTATGTAAAATAAAGGTCGTCACAGATTTTGGTACTTTTTTCGATTAGACGCTGTTTTAAGAAGATACAACAAAAATAAGATTTTCATAAAAAATAGATTTTTAATGAAAATATAGGTCGTCACAGATTTTGGTCCTTTTCTCTATAATACGCTGTTTTAAGAAGATATAGCAAAAATAAGATTTTCATATAAAAAATAGATTTTTTATGAAAAATATAGGTCGTCACAGATTTTTGTCCTTTTTTCAATTAGACGCTGTTTTAAGAACATACAGCAAAAATAAGATTTTCATATAACAAATAGATTTTTTATGAAAAATATAGGTCGTCACAGATTTTTGTCCTTTTCTTGATTAGACGCTGTTTTAAGAAGATATAGCAAAAATAAGATTTTCATATAAAAAATAGATTTTTTATGAAAAATATAGGTCGTCACAGATTTTTGTTCTTTTTTCGATTAGACGCTGTTTTAAGATGTTATAGCAAAAATAAGATTTTCATAAAAAATAGAGTTTTTACGAAAATATAGGTCGTCACAGATTTTGGTCCTTTTCTCTATAATACGCTGTTTTAAGAAGATATAGCAAAAATAAGATTTTCATATAAAAAATAGATTTTTTATGAAAAATATAGGTCGTCACAGATTTTTCTCTTTCTCTCGATTAAACGCTGTTTTAAGCAGATATAGCAAAAATAAGGTTTTCATATTAAAAATAGATTTTTTATGAAAAATATAGGTCGTCACAGATTTTTGTTCTTTTTTCGATTAGACGCTGTTTTAAGATGTTATAGCAAAAATAAGATTTTCATAAAAAATAGAGTTTTTACGAAAAATATAGGTCGTCACAGATTTTTGTCCTTTTTTCGATTAGACGCTGTTTTAAGATGTTATAGCAAAAATAAGATTTTCATAAAAAATAGAGTTTTTACGAAAAATATAGGTCGTCACAGATTTTTGTCCTTTTCTTGATTAGACGCTGTTTTAAGAAGATATAGCAAAAATAAGATTTTCATATAAAAAATAGATTTTTTATGAAAAATATAGGTCGTCACAGATTTTTGTTCTTTTTTCGATTAGACGCTGTTTTAAGAAGATACAACAAAAATAAGATTTTCATAAAAAATAGATTTTTAATGAAAATATAGGTCGTCACAGATTTTGGTCCTTTTCTCTATAATACGCTGTTTTAAGAAGATATAGCAAAAATAAGATTTTCATATACAAAATAGATTTTTTATGAAAAATATAGGTCATCACAGATTTTTCTCTTTCTCTCGATTAAACGCTGTTTTAAGCAGATATAGCAAAAATAAGGTTTTCATATTAAAAATAGATTTTTTATGTAAAATAAAGGTCGTCACAGATTTTGGTACTTTTTTCGATTAGACGCTGTTTTAAGAAGATACAACAAAAATAAGATTTTCATAAAAAATAGATTTTTAATGAAAATATAGGTCGTCACAGATTTTGGTCCTTTTCTCTATAATACGCTGTTTTAAGAAGATATAGCAAAAATAAGATTTTCATATAAAAAATAGATTTTTTATGAAAAATATAGGTCGTCACAGATTTTTGTCCTTTTTTCAATTAGACGCTGTTTTAAGAACATACAGCAAAAATAAGATTTTCATATAACAAATAGATTTTTTATGAAAAATATAGGTCGTCACAGATTTTTGTCCTTTTCTTGATTAGACGCTGTTTTAAGAAGATATAGCAAAAATAAGATTTTCATATAAAAAATAGATTTTTTATGAAAAATATAGGTCGTCACAGATTTTTGTTCTTTTTTCGATTAGACGCTGTTTTAAGATGTTATAGCAAAAATAAGATTTTCATAAAAAATAGAGTTTTTACGAAAAATACAGGTCGTCACAGATTTTTGTCCTTTTTTCGATTAGACGCTGTTTTAAGATGTTATAGCAAAAATAAGATTATCATATAAAAATTACATTTTTTATGAAAAATATAGGTCGTCACAGATTTTTGTTCTTTTTTCGATTAGACGCTGTTTTAAGAAGATATAGCAAAAATAAGATTTTCATATACAAAATAGATTTTTTATGAAAAATATAGGTCATCACAGATTTTTCTCTTTCTCTCGATTAAACGCTGTTTTAAGCAGATATAGCAAAAATAAGGTTTTCATATAAAAAATAGATTTTTTATGTAAAATAAAGGTCGTCACAGATTTTGGTACTTTTTTCGATTAGACGCTGTTTTAAGAAGATACAACAAAAATAAGATTTTCATAAAAAATAGATTTTTAATGAAAATATAGGTCATCACAGATTTTGGTCCTTTTCTCTATAATACGCTGTTTTAAGAAGATATAGCAAAAATAAGATTTTCATATAAAAAATAGATTTTTTATGAAAAATATAGGTCGTCACAGATTTTTGTCCTTTTTTCAATTAGACGCTATTTTAAGAAGACATAGCAAAAATAAGATTTTCATATACAAAATAGATTTTTTATGAAAAATATAGGTCGCCACAGATTTTTGTCCTTTTCTTGATTAGACGCAGTTTTAAGAAGATATAGCAAAAATAAGATTTTCATATATAAAATAGATTTTTTATGAAAAATATAGGTCGTCACAGATTTTTGTCCTTTTCTCGATTAAACGCTGTTTTAAGAACATACAGCAAAAATAAGATTTTCATATAAAAAAATAGATTTTTTATGAAAAATATAGGTCGTCACAGATTTTGGTCCTTTTCTCGATTATACGCTGTTTTAAAAAGATACAGCAAAAGTAAGATATTCACATAAAAAATAGATTTTTGCCCTTTTTTCAATTAGACGCTGTTTTAAGAAGATACAGCAAAAATAAGATTTTCATATAAAAAATATATTTTTTATGAAAAATATAGGTTGTCACAGATTTTTGTCCTTTTTTCGATTAGACGCTGTTTTAAGAAGATACAGCAAAAATAAGATTTTCATATAAAAAATAGATTTTTTTATGAAAAATATAGGTCGTCACAGATTTTTGTCCTTTTCTCGGTTATACGCTGTTTTAAGAAGATACAACAAAAATAATATTTTCATAAAAAATAGATTTTTTATGAAAAATATAGGTCGTCACAGATTTTTGTCCTTTTCTTGATTAGACGCTATTTTAAGAAGATATAGCAAAAATAAGAATTTCATATACAAAATAGATTTTTTATGAAAAATATAGGTCGTCACAGATTTTTGTCCTTTTCTTGATTAGACGCTATTTTAAGAAGATATAGCAAAAATAAGAATTTCATATACAAAATAGATTTTTTATGAAAAATATAGGTCGTCACAGATTTTTGTCCTTTTTTCGATTAGACGCTGTTTTAAGAAGATACAGCAAAAATAAGATTTTCATATAAAAAATATATTTTTTATGAAAAATATAGGTCGTCACAGATTTTTGTTCTTTTTTCGATTAGACGCTGTTTTAAGATGTTATAGCAAAAATAAGATTTTCATAAAAAATAGAGTTTTTACGAAAAATATAGGTCGTCACAGATTTTTGTCCTTTTTTCGATTAGACGCTGTTTTAAGATGTTATAGCAAAAATAAGATTTTCATAAAAAATAGAGTTTTTACGAAAAATATAGGTCGTCACAGATTTTTGTCCTTTTCTTGATTAGACGCTGTTTTAAGAAGATATAGCAAAAATAAGATTTTCATATAAAAAATAGATTTTTTATGAAAAATATAGGTCGTCACAGATTTTTGTTCTTTTTTCGATTAGACGCTGTTTTAAGAAGATACAACAAAAATAAGATTTTCATAAAAAATAGATTTTTAATGAAAATATAGGTCGTCACAGATTTTGGTCCTTTTCTCTATAATACGCTGTTTTAAGAAGATATAGCAAAAATAAGATTTTCATATACAAAATAGATTTTTTATGAAAAATATAGGTCATCACAGATTTTTCTCTTTCTCTCGATTAAACGCTGTTTTAAGCAGATATAGCAAAAATAAGGTTTTCATATTAAAAATAGATTTTTTATGTAAAATAAAGGTCGTCACAGATTTTGGTACTTTTTTCGATTAGACGCTGTTTTAAGAAGATACAACAAAAATAAGATTTTCATAAAAAATAGATTTTTAATGAAAATATAGGTCGTCACAGATTTTGGTCCTTTTCTCTATAATACGCTGTTTTAAGAAGATATAGCAAAAATAAGATTTTCATATAAAAAATAGATTTTTTATGAAAAATATAGGTCGTCACAGATTTTTGTCCTTTTTTCAATTAGACGCTGTTTTAAGAACATACAGCAAAAATAAGATTTTCATATAACAAATAGATTTTTTATGAAAAATATAGGTCGTCACAGATTTTTGTCCTTTTCTTGATTAGACGCTGTTTTAAGAAGATATAGCAAAAATAAGATTTTCATATAAAAAATAGATTTTTTATGAAAAATATAGGTCGTCACAGATTTTTGTTCTTTTTTCGATTAGACGCTGTTTTAAGATGTTATAGCAAAAATAAGATTTTCATAAAAAATAGAGTTTTTACGAAAAATACAGGTCGTCACAGATTTTTGTCCTTTTTTCGATTAGACGCTGTTTTAAGATGTTATAGCAAAAATAAGATTATCATATAAAAAATACATTTTTTATGAAAAATATAGGTCGTCACAGATTTTTGTTCTTTTTTCGATTAGACGCTGTTTTAAGAAGATATAGCAAAAATAAGATTTTCATATACAAAATAGATTTTTTATGAAAAATATAGGTCATCACAGATTTTTCTCTTTCTCTCGATTAAACGCTGTTTTAACCAGATATAGCAAAAATAAGGTTTTCATATAAAAAATAGATTTTTTATGTAAAATAAAGGTCGTCACAGATTTTGGTACTTTTTTCGATTAGACGCTGTTTTAAGAAGATACAACAAAAATAAGATTTTCATAAAAAATAGATTTTTAATGAAAATATAGGTCATCACAGATTTTGGTCCTTTTCTCTATAATACGCTGTTTTAAGAAGATATAGCAAAAATAAGATTTTCATATAAAAAATAGATTTTTTATGAAAAATATAGGTCGTCACAGATTTTTGTCCTTTTTTCAATTAGACTCTGTTTTAAGAACATACAGCAAAAATAAGATTTTCATATAAAAAATAGATTTTTTATGAAAAATATAGGTCGTCACAGATTTTTGTCCTTTTCTTGATTAGACGCTATTTTAAGAAGACATAGCAAAAATAAGATTTTCATATACAAAATAGATTTTTTATGAAAAATATAGGTCGCCACAGATTTTTGTCCTTTTCTTGATTAGACGCAGTTTTAAGAAGATATAGCAAAAATAAGATTTTCATATAAAAAATAGATTTTTTATGAAAAATATAGGTCGTCACAGATTTTTGTCCTTTTTTCAATTAGACTCTGTTTTAAGAACATACAGCAAAAATAAGATTTTCATATAAAAAATAGATTTTTTATGAAAAATATAGGTCGTCACAGATTTTTGTCCTTTTCTTGATTAGACGCTATTTTAAGAAGACATAGCAAAAATAAGATTTTCATATACAAAATAGATTTTTTATGAAAAATATAGGTCGCCACAGATTTTTGTCCTTTTCTTGATTAAACGCTGTTTTAAGAACATACAGCAAAAATAAGATTTTCATATAAAAAATAGATTTTTTATGAAAAATATAGGTCGTCACAGATTTTGGTCCTTTTCTCGATTATACGCTGTTTTAAAAAGATACAGCAAAAGTAAGATATTCACATAAAAAATAGATTTTTGCCCTTTTTTCAATTAGACGCTGTTTTAAGAAGATACAGCAAAAATAAGATTTTCATATAAAAAATATATTTTTTATGAAAAATATAGGTTGTCACAGATTTTTGTCCTTTTTTCGATTAGACGCTGTTTTAAGAAGATACAGCAAAAATAAGATTTTCATATAAAAAATAGATTTTTTTATGAAAAATATAGGTCGTCACAGATTTTTGTCCTTTTCTCGGTTATACGCTGTTTTAAGAAGATACAGCAAAAATAAGATTTTCATATAAAAAATATATTTTTTATGAAAAATATAGGTTGTCACAGATTTTGGTCCTTTTTTTGATTAGACGCTGTTTTAAGAAGATACAGCAAAAATAAGATTTTCATAAAAAAATAGATTTTTTATGAAAAATATAGGTCGTCACAGATTTTGGTCCTTTTTTCGATTAGACGCTGTTTTAAGAAGATACAACAAAAATAATATTTTCATAAAAAATAGATTTTTTATGAAAAATATAGGTCGTCACAGATTTTTGTCCTTTTCTTGATTAGACGCTATTTTAAGAAGATATAGCAAAAATAAGATTTTCATATACAAAAATAAGATTTTCATATAAAAAATTTATTTTTTATGAAAAATATAGGTCGTCACTGATTTTGGTCCTTTTTTTGATTAGACGCTGTTTTAAGAAGATACAGCAAAAATAAGATTTTCATATAAAAAATAGATTTTTTATGAAAAATATAGGTCGTCACAGATTTTGGTCCTTTTTTCGATTAGACGCTGTTTTAAGAAGATACAACAAAAATAATATTTTCATAAAAAATAGATTTTTTATGAAAAATATAGGTTGTCACAGATTTTGGTCCTTTTTTTGATTAGACGCTATTTTAAGAAGATACAGCAAAAATAAGATTTTCATAAAAAAATAGATTTTTTATGAAAAATATAGGTCGTCACAGATTTTGGTCCTTTTTTCGATTAGACGCTATTTTAAGAAGATATAGCAAAAATAAGAATTTCATATACAAAATAGATTTTTTATGAAAAATATAGGTCGTCACAGATTTTTGTCCTTTTCTTGATTAAACGCTATTTTAAGAAGATATAGCAAAAATAAGATTTTCATATAAAAAATAGATTTTTTATGAAAAATATAGGTCGTCACAGATTTTTGTCCTTTTCTTGATTAGACGCTATTTTAAGAAGATATAGCAAAAATAAGATTTTCATATACAAAATAGATTTTTTATGAAAAATATAGGTCGTCACAGATTTTTGTCCTTTTCTCGATTATACGCTGTTTTAAGAAGATATAGCAAAAATAAGATTTTCATATACAAAATAGATTTTTTATGAAAAATATAGGTCGTCACAGATTTTGGTCCTTTTCTCGATAATACGCTGTTTTAAGAAGATATAGCAAAAATAAGATTTTCATATACAAAATAGATTTTTTATGAAAAATATAGGTCGTCACAGATTTTGGTCCTTTTTTCGATTAGACGCTGTTTTAAGAAGATATAGCAAAAATTAGATTTTCATATACAAAATAGATTTTTTATGAAAAATATAGGTCGTCACAGATTTTGGTCCTTTTTCGATTAGACGCTGTTTTAAGAAGATACAACAAAAATAATATTTTCATAAAAAATAGATTTTTTATGAAAAATATAGGTCGTCACAGATTTTTGTCCTTTTCTCGATTATACGCTATTTTAAGAAGATACGACAAAAATAATATTTTCATAAAAAATAGATTTTTTATGAAAAATATAGGTCGTCACAGATTTTTGTCCTTTTCTTGATTAGACGCTATTTTAAGAAGATATAGCAAAAATAAGATTTTCATATATAAAATAGATTTTTTATGAAAAATATAGGTCGTCACAGATTTTTGTCCTTTTCTTGATTAGACGCTATTTTAAGAAGAAATAGCAAAAATAAGATTTTCATATACAAAATAGATTTTTTATGAAAAATATAGGTCGTCACAGATTTTGGTCCTTTTCTCGATAATACGCTGTTTTAAGAAGATATAGCAAAAATAAGATTTTCATATACAAAATAGATTTTTTATGAAAAATATAGGTCGTCACAGATTTTTGTCCTTTTCTTGATTAGACGCTATTTTAAGAAGATATAGCAAAAATAAGAATTTCATATACAAAATAGATTTTTTATGAAAAATATAGGTCGTCACAGATTTTTGTCCTTTTCTCGATTATACGCTATTTTAAGAAGATACGAAAAAAATAATATTTTCATAAAAAATAGATTTTTTATGAAAAATATAGGTCGTCACAGATTTTTGTCCTTTTTTCAATTAGACGCTGTTTTAAGAATATACAGCAAAAATAAGATTTTCATATAAAAAATAGATTTTTTATGAAAAATATAGGTCGTCACAGATTTTTGTCCTTTTCTCGATTATACGCTATTTTAAGAAGATACGAAAAAAATAATATTTTCATAAAAAATAGATTTTTTATGAAAAATATAGGTCGTCACAGATTTTTGTCCTTTTCTTGATTAGACGCTATTTTAAGAAGAAATAGCAAAAATAAGATTTTCATATACAAAATAGATTTTTTATGAAAAATATAGGTCGTCACAGATTTTGGTCCTTTTCTCGATAATACGCTGTTTTAAGAAGATATAGCAAAAATAAGATTTTCATATACAAAATAGATTTTTTATGAAAAATATAGGTCGTCACAGATTTTGGTCCTTTTCTCGATAATACGCTGTTTTAAGAAGATATAGCAAAAATAAGATTTTCATATACAAAATAGATTTTTTATGAAAAATATAGGTCGTCACAGATTTTGGTCCTTTTCTCGATAATACGCTGTTTTAAGAAGATATAGCAAAAATAAGATTTTCATATACAAAATAGATTTTTTATGAAAAATATAGGTCGTCACAGATTTTTGTCCTTTTCTTGATTAGACGCTATTTTAAGAAGAAATAGCAAAAATAAGATTTTCATATACAAAATAGATTTTTTATGAAAAATATAGGTCGTCACAGATTTTGGTCCTTTTCTCGATAATACGCTGTTTTAAGAAGATATAGCAAAAATAAGATTTTCATATACAAAATAGATTTTTTATGAAAAATATAGGTCGTCACAGATTTTTGTCCTTTTCTTGATTAGACGCTATTTTAAGAAGATATAGCAAAAATAAGAATTTCATATACAAAATAGATTTTTTATGAAAAATATAGGTCGTCACAGATTTTTGTCCTTTTCTCGATTATACGCTATTTTAAGAAGATACGAAAAAAATAATATTTTCATAAAAAATAGATTTTTTATGAAAAATATAGGTCGTCACAGATTTTTGTCCTTTTTTCAATTAGACGCTGTTTTAAGAATATACAGCAAAAATAAGATTTTCATATAAAAAATAGATTTTTTATGAAAAATATAGGTCGTCACAGATTTTTGTCCTTTTCTCGATTATACGCTATTTTAAGAAGATACGAAAAAAATAATATTTTCATAAAAAATAGATTTTTTATGAAAAATATAGGTCGTCACAGATTTTTGTCCTTTTCTTGATTAGACGCTATTTTAAGAAGATACGACAAAAATAATATTTTCATAAAAAATAGATTTTTTATGAAAAATATAGGTCGTCACAGATTTTTGTCCTTTTCTTGATTAGACGCTATTTTAAGAAGAAATAGCAAAAATAAGATTTTCATATACAAAATAGATTTTTTATGAAAAATATAGGTCGTCACAGATTTTGGTCCTTTTCTCGATAATACGCTGTTTTAAGAAGATATAGCAAAAATAAGATTTTCATATACAAAATAGATTTTTTATGAAAAATATAGGTCGTCACAGATTTTTGTCCTTTTCTTGATTAGACGCTATTTTAAGAAGATATTGCAAAAATAAGAATTTCATATACAAAATAGATTTTTTATGAAAAATATAGGTCGTCACAGATTTTTGTCCTTTTCTTGATTAGACGCTATTTTAAGAAGATATAGCAAAAATAAGATTTTCATATATAAAATAGATTTTTTATGAAAAATATAGGTCGTCACAGATTTTTGTCCTTTTCTTGATTAGACGCTATTTTAAGAAGAAATAGCAAAAATAAGATTTTCATATACAAAATAGATTTTTTATGAAAAATATAGGTCGTCACAGATTTTTGTCCTTTTTTCAATTAGACGCTGTTTTAAGAATATACAGCAAAAATAAGATTTTCATATAAAAAATAGATTTTTTCTGAAAAATATAGGTCGTCACAGATTTTTGTCCTTTTCTCGATTATACGCTATTTTAAGAAGATACGACAAAAATAATATTTTCATAAAAAATAGATTTTTTATGAAAAATATAGGTCGTCACAGATTTTTGTCCTTTTCTTGATTAGACGCTATTTTAAGAAGATACGACAAAAATAATATTTTCATAAAAAATAGATTTTTTATGAAAAATATAGGTCGTCACAGATTTTTGTCCTTTTCTTGATTAGACGCTATTTTAAGAAGAAATAGCAAAAATAAGATTTTCATATACAAAATAGATTTTTTATGAAAAATATAGGTCGTCACAGATTTTGGTCCTTTTCTCGATAATACGCTGTTTTAAGAAGATATAGCAAAAATAAGATTTTCATATACAAAATAATTTTTTTTTTTAAGAAAAATATAGGTCGTCACAGATTTTTGTCCTTTTCTCGATTATACGCTGTTTTAAGAAGATATATCAAAAATAAGATTTTCATATACAAAATAGATTTTTTATGAAAAATATAGGTCGTCACAGATTTTGGTCCTTTTCTCGATAATACGCTGTTTTAAGAAGATATAGCAAAAATAAGATTTTCATATACAAAATAGATTTTTTATGAAAAATATAGGTCGTCACAGATTTTTGTCCTTTTCTCGATTATACGCTGTTTTAAGAAGATACAGCAAAAAAATAAGATTTTCATATAAAAAATATATTTTTTATGAAAAATATAGGTTGTCACAGATTTTGGTCCTTTTTTTGATTAGACGCTGTTTTAAGAAGATACAGCAAAAATAAGATATTCACATAAAAAATAGATTTTTGCCCTTTTTTCAATTAGACGCTGTTTTAAGAACATACAGCAAAAAAATAAGATTTTCATATAAAAAATATATTTTTTATGAAAAATATAGGTTGTCACAGATTTTGGTCTTTTTTTTGATTAGACGCTGTTTTAAGAAGATACAGCAAAAATAAGATATTCACATAAAAAATAGATTTTTGCCCTTTTTTCAATTAGACGCTGTTTTAAGAACATACAGCAAAAAAATAAGATTTTCATATAAAAAATATATTTTTTATGAAAAATATAGGTTGTCACAGATTTTGGTCCTTTTTTTGATTAGACGCTGTTTTAAGAAGATACAGCAAAAATAAGATATTCACATAAAAAATAGATTTTTGCCCTTTTTTCAATTAGACGCTGTTTTAAGAACATACAGCAAAAAAATAAGATTTTCATATAAAAAATAGATTTTTTATGAAAAATATAGGTCGTCACAGATTTTTGTCCTTTTCTCGATTAAACGCTGTTTTAAGAAGATATAGCAAAAATAAGATTTTCATATACAAAATAGATTTTTTATGAAAAATATAGGTCGTCACAGATTTTTGTCCTTTTCTCGATTAAACGCTGTTTTAAGAAGATATAGCAAAAATAAGATTTTCATATACAAAATAGATTTTTTATGAAAAATATAGGTCGTCACAGATTTTTGTCCTTTTCTTGATTAAACGCTATTTTAAGAAGATATAGCAAAAATAAGATTTTCATATACAAAATAGATTTTTTATGAAAAATATAGGTCGTCACAGATTTTTGTCCTTTTCTCGATTATACGCTGTTTTAAGAAGATATAGCAAAAATAAGATTTTCATATACAAAATAGATTTTTTATGAAAAATATAGGTCGTCACAGATTTTGGTCCTTTTCTCGATAATACGCTGTTTTAAGAAGATATAGCAAAAATAAGATTTTCATATACAAAATAGATTTTTTATGAAAAATATAGGTCGTCACAGATTTTGGTCCTTTTTTCGATTAGACGCTGTTTTAAGAAGATATAGCAAAAATTAGATTTTCATATACAAAATAGATTTTTTATGAAAAATATAGGTCGTCACAGATTTTTGTCCTTTTCTCGATTATACGCTATTTTAAGAAGATACGACAAAAATAATATTTTCATAAAAAATAGATTTTTTATGAAAAATATAGGTCGTCACAGATTTTTGTCCTTTTCTTGATTAGACGCTATTTTAAGAAGATATAGCAAAAATAAGATTTTCATATATAAAATAGATTTTTTATGAAAAATATAGGTCGTCACAGATTTTTGTCCTTTTCTTGATTAGACGCTATTTTAAGAAGAAATAGCAAAAATAAGATTTTCATATACAAAATAGATTTTTTATGAAAAATATAGGTCGTCACAGATTTTGGTCCTTTTCTCGATAATACGCTGTTTTAAGAAGATATAGCAAAAATAAGATTTTCATATACAAAATAGATTTTTTATGAAAAATATAGGTCGTCACAGATTTTTGTCCTTTTCTTGATTAGACGCTATTTTAAGAAGATATAGCAAAAATAAGAATTTCATATACAAAATAGATTTTTTATGAAAAATATAGGTCGTCACAGATTTTTGTCCTTTTTTCAATTAGACGCTGTTTTAAGAATATACAGCAAAAATAAGATTTTCATATAAAAAATAGATTTTTTATGAAAAATATAGGTCGTCACAGATTTTTGTCCTTTTCTCGATTATACGCTATTTTAAGAAGATACGAAAAAAATAATATTTTCATAAAAAATAGATTTTTTATGAAAAATATAGGTCGTCACAGATTTTTGTCCTTTTCTTGATTAGACGCTATTTTAAGAAGATACGACAAAAATAATATTTTCATAAAAAATAGATTTTTTATGAAAAATATAGGTCGTCACAGATTTTTGTCCTTTTCTTGATTAGACGCTATTTTAAGAAGAAATAGCAAAAATAAGATTTTCATATACAAAATAGATTTTTTATGAAAAATATAGGTCGTCACAGATTTTGGTCCTTTTCTCGATAATACGCTGTTTTAAGAAGATATAGCAAAAATAAGATTTTCATATACAAAATAGATTTTTTATGAAAAATATAGGTCGTCACAGATTTTTGTCCTTTTCTTGATTAGACGCTATTTTAAGAAGATATTGCAAAAATAAGAATTTCATATACAAAATAGATTTTTTATGAAAAATATAGGTCGTCACAGATTTTTGTCCTTTTCTTGATTAGACGCTATTTTAAGAAGATATAGCAAAAATAAGATTTTCATATATAAAATAGATTTTTTATGAAAAATATAGGTCGTCACAGATTTTTGTCCTTTTCTTGATTAGACGCTATTTTAAGAAGAAATAGCAAAAATAAGATTTTCATATACAAAATAGATTTTTTATGAAAAATATAGGTCGTCACAGATTTTTGTCCTTTTTTCAATTAGACGCTGTTTTAAGAATATACAGCAAAAATAAGATTTTCATATAAAAAATAGATTTTTTCTGAAAAATATAGGTCGTCACAGATTTTTGTCCTTTTCTCGATTATACGCTATTTTAAGAAGATACGACAAAAATAATATTTTCATAAAAAATAGATTTTTTATGAAAAATATAGGTCGTCACAGATTTTTGTCCTTTTCTTGATTAGACGCTATTTTAAGAAGATACGACAAAAATAATATTTTCATAAAAAATAGATTTTTTATGAAAAATATAGGTCGTCACAGATTTTTGTCCTTTTCTTGATTAGACGCTATTTTAAGAAGAAATAGCAAAAATAAGATTTTCATATACAAAATAGATTTTTTATGAAAAATATAGGTCGTCACAGATTTTGGTCCTTTTCTCGATAATACGCTGTTTTAAGAAGATATAGCAAAAATAAGATTTTCATATACAAAATAATTTTTTGTTTTAAGAAAAATATAGGTCGTCACAGATTTTTGTCCTTTTCTCGATTATACGCTGTTTTAAGAAGATATATCAAAAATAAGATTTTCATATACAAAATAGATTTTTTATGAAAAATATAGGTCGTCACAGATTTTGGTCCTTTTCTCGATAATACGCTGTTTTAAGAAGATATAGCAAAAATAAGATTTTCATATACAAAATAGATTTTTTATGAAAAATATAGGTCGTCACAGATTTTTGTCCTTTTCTCGATTATACGCTGTTTTAAGAAGATACAGCAAAAAAATAAGATTTTCATATAAAAAATATATTTTTTATGAAAAATATAGGTTGTCACAGATTTTGGTCCTTTTTTTGATTAGACGCTGTTTTAAGAAGATACAGCAAAAATAAGATATTCACATAAAAAATAGATTTTTGCCCTTTTTTCAATTAGACGCTGTTTTAAGAACATACAGCAAAAAAATAAGATTTTCATATAAAAAATATATTTTTTATGAAAAATATAGGTTGTCACAGATTTTGGTCCTTTTTTTGATTAGACGCTGTTTTAAGAAGATACAGCAAAAATAAGATATTCACATAAAAAATAGATTTTTGCCCTTTTTTCAATTAGACGCTGTTTTAAGAACATACAGCAAAAAAATAAGATTTTCATATAAAAAATATATTTTTTATGAAAAATATAGGTTGTCACAGATTTTGGTCCTTTTTTTGATTAGACGCTGTTTTAAGAAGATACAGCAAAAATAAGATATTCACATAAAAAATAGATTTTTGCCCTTTTTTCAATTAGACGCTGTTTTAAGAACATACAGCAAAAAAATAAGATTTTCATATAAAAAATAGATTTTTTATGAAAAATATAGGTCGTCACAGATTTTTGTCCTTTTCTCGATTAAACGCTGTTTTAAGAAGATATAGCAAAAATAAGATTTTCATATACAAAATAGATTTTTGTCCTTTTCTCGATTAAACGCTGTTTTAAGAAGATATAGCAAAAATAAGATTTTCATATACAAAATAGATTTTTTATGAAAAATATAGGTCGTCACAGATTTTTGTCCTTTTCTTGATTAAACGCTATTTTAAGAAGATATAGCAAAAATAAGATTTTCATAAAAAATAGATTTTTTATGAAAAATATAGGTCGTCACAGATTTTTGTCCTTTTCTTGATTAGACGCTATTTTAAGAAGATACAGCAAAAATAAGATTTTCATATACAAAATATATTTTTTATGAAAAATATAGGTCGTCACAGATTTTGGTCCTTTTTTTGATTAGACGCTGTTTTAAGAAGATATAGCAAAAATAAGATTTTCATATAAAAAATATATTTTTTATGAAAAATATAGGTTGTCACAGATTTTGGTCCTTTTTAGGGTTCCGTACACAAAGTGTAAAAACGAAACCCTATTGTTTTCGCTACAATGTCTGTCCGTCTGTCCGTCTGTCCGTCTGTCCGTATGTCCGTCTGTCCGTATGTCCGTCTGTCCGTCTGTCCGTCTGTCAGCGCCTCTTATCTCTGGAACCGTAATAGGTAGACTCTTGAAATTTTCACAGATGATGTATAGTTGTTGCCGCTATAGCAACAAATACTAAAACTTATAGGGTGTTCCAATAGAGAGGTGTTATTTACGAAAATGTATTTATTTCTTGAACTGTAGGATGGATACACTTGAAATTTACAAACAGTTATTAAAACTTAGTTCACTATATAAACAAGTATAAAAAAATAAAAATAAAAATTAAAGGGTGTTCCGATAGTGGTGTGAAATGCATGTATAAGGCATAAGTTTTGAACCATAATAGGTAGACTCTTGAAATTTTCACAGAAGGTGTATAGCGATGGCCGCTATAACAACAAAAATTAAAACTTATAGGGTGTTCCGATAGAGAGGTGTTATTCACGAATATGTGTTTATTTCTTGAACTGTAGCAGGAATACACTAAAAATTTACAAACTGTAATAAAAACGTAGTTCGCCTTATATACAAGTCTAAAAAATAAACCTAAAAATTAAAGGGTGTTCCGAAAGTGGTGTTATTTTGATTTATAAGGCCTAAGTTTTGAATCATAATAGGTAGAATCTTGAAATTTTTACAGAAGGTGTATAATTTTGCCCGCTATAGCAAAAAATAATAAAATTTATAGGGTGTTCCGATAGAGAGGTGTTATTCACAAATATGTGTTTATTTCTTGAGCTGTAGGAGGCACACAAAAAATATGTAAGCAGTAATTAAAACTTAGTTCGCTATATAAACAAGTCTAAAAAATAAACCTAAAAATTAAAGGGTGTTCCGATAGTAGTGTGATTTGCATGTATAAGGCCTAAGTTTTGAACCGTAATAGGTAGGCGCTTGAAATTTTCACTGAAAGTATATAACTGTGACCGCTATACTAGTAAATACTTAAACTTATAGGGTGTTCCGATAGAGAGGTGTTATTCACGAATATGTGCTTATTTCTTGAACTGTAGGAGGAATTCACTAAAAATCTGCAAGCACTAAATTAAAATTAGTTCGCTATATAAACAAGTCTGAAAAAAATAAACCTAAAAATTAAAGGGTGTTCCGATAGTGGAGTGATTTGCATGTATAAGGCCTAAGTTTTGAACCATAATAGGTAGACTCTTGAAAATTTTACCAAAGGTGTATAACTATGGCCGCTATAGCAAAAAATATTAAAGCTTATAGGGTGTTCCGATAGAGAGGTGTTATTTACGAATATGTGTTTATTTCTTACAAACAGTAATTAAAACTTAGTTCGCTTTATAAAGAAGTCTAAAAAAATAAACCTAAAAATTAAAGGGTGTTCCGATAGTGGTGTGCTTTGTATGTATAAGGCCTAAGTTTTGAACCATAATAGGTAGACTTTTGAAAATTTTACCAAAAGTGTATAACTGCGGCCACAATAGCAAAAAATACTAAAACGTAGGGTGTTCCAAAAGCGACGTGTTATTTACGTTTATGTCTTGTTTTTGAGCTGTAATAGGAAACCACTTACAATTTCCAGACTGTAATTAAAACTATGTTTGTTTTATAAACAAGTATACAAAATTGAACTTAAATATTAAAGGGTGTTCCAATGGTGACGTGATTTGCATGTATATATCCTAAGTTTTGAATGAATAGGTGGAATTTTGAAATTTTTACAGGAGGTGTATAACTATGTCCACTATAACAAATAATAAAAATTAAAGGGTTTTCCGCCAGTGACGTGATTTGCATGTATAAAGCCTTATTTCTTGAACCGTAAAAGGTAGACTCTTGAAATTTTGTACAGAAGATGTGTTACCACGGCCGATATGACAATTACTAAAAATTAAAGGGTATTCCGACAGTGACATGTTTTTCACTTATAGTAACTTATTTTTTAATCGCAATAAGTAGATCTTTTGTATATTTATAGAAAGGAAGTTGCTATGGCCACTATAATGAATAATAAAATTAAAGGGTGTTCCGACAGTGACAAGATTTTATAAACCGTAATATAAAATCCGACAGTAACAAATACTCAAAATTGAAGTGTGTCCATGTAACGTGTTTTTCACGAATATTACCTTACTTTTTAACCGCAATAGGTAGGCTCCTGATATTTTAATAGAAAGTGTATTACCATGGCCGCTATAAAATCAATTACATATTAAAATTTAAAGGGTGTTCTAATTATGATGCAATTTTTGCGAATATTACTTTAATTTTAAAATTTAAGGGTGTCTCATAAGACATAAAGAAATAAACAACTGGAATTTTTAAATTATACTGAACATAGTACGGAACCCTTCGTGTGTGAGTCTAACTCGCACTTGACTAATTTATTTTGATTAGACGCTGTTTTAAGAAGATACAGCAAAAATAAGATTTTCATATATAAAATAGATTTTTTATGAAAAATATAGGTCGTCACAGATTATTGTCCTTTTCTTGATTAAACGCTATTTTAAGAAGATATAGCAAAAATAAGATTTTCATAAAAAATAGATTTTTTATGAAAAATATAGGTCGTCACAGATTTTTGTCCTTTTCTTGATTAGACGCTATTTTAAGATGATACAGCAAAAATAAGATTTCATATACAAAATATATTTTTTATGAAAAATATAGGTCGTCACAGATTTTGGTCCTTTTTTTGATTAGACGCTGTTTTAAGAAGATACAGCAAAAATAAGATTATCATAAAAAAATAGATTCTTTTATGAAAAATAAAGGTCGTCACAGATTTTTGTCCTTTTCTCGATTATACGCTGTTTTAAGAAGATATAGCAAAAATAAGATTTTCATACAAAAAATAGATTTTTTATGAAAAATATAGGTCGTCACAGATTTTTGTCCTTTTCTTGATTAAACGCTATTTTAAGAAGATATAGCAAAAATAAGATTTTCATAAAAAATAGATTTTTTATGAAAAATATAGGTCGTCACAGATTTTTGTCCTTTTCTTGATTAGACGCTATTTTAAGAAGATATAGCAAAAATAAGATTTTCATGTACAAAATAGATTTTTTATGAAAAATATAGGTCATCACAAATTTTTGTCCTTTTCTTGATTAGACGCTATTTTAAGAAGATATAGCAAAAATAAGATTTTCATGTACAAAATAGATTTTTTATGAAAAATATAGGTCATCACAGATTTTTGTCCTTTTCTTGATTAGACGCTATTTTAAGAAGATATAGCAAAAATAAGATTTTCATATAAAAAATATATTTTTTATGAAAAATATAGGTCGTCACAGATTTTTGTCCTTTTTTCAATTAGACGCTGTTTTAAGAAGATATAGCAAAAATAAGATTTTCATATAAAAAATAGATTTTTTATGAAAAATATAGGTCGTCACAGATTTTTGTCCTTTTTTCGATTAGACGCTGTTTTAAGAAGATACAGCAAAAATAAGATTTTCATATAAAAAATATATTTTTTATGAAAAATATAGGTCGTCACAGATTTTGGTCCTTTTCTCGATAATACGCTGTTTTAAGAAGATATAGCAAAAATAAGATTTTCATATAAAAAATAGATTTTTTTATGAAAAATATAGGTCGCCACAGATTTTTGTCCTTTTTTCGATTAGACGCTGTTTTAAGAAGATACAGCAAAAATAAGATTTTCATATAAAAAATAGATTTTTTATGAAAAATATAGGTCGTCACAGATTTTTGTCCTTTTTTCGATTAGACGCTGTTTTAAGAAGATACAGCAAAAATAAGATTTTCATATAAAAAATATATTTTTTATGAAAAATATAGGTCGTCACAGATTTTGGTCCTTTTCTCGATAATACGCTGTTTTAAGAAGATATAGCAAAAATAAGATTTTCATATAAAAAATAGATTTTTTTATGAAAAATATAGGTCGCCACAGATTTTTGTCCTTTTTTCGATTAGACGCTGTTTTAAGAAGATACAGCAAAAATAAGATTTTCATATAAAAAATATATTTTTTATGAAAAATATAGGTCGTCACAGATTTTTGTCCTTTTTTCGATTAGACGCTGTTTTAAGAAGATACAGCAAAAATAAGATTTTCATATAAAAAATATATTTTTTATGAAAAATATAGGTCGTCACAGATTTTGGTCCTTTTCTCGATAATACGCTGTTTTAAGAAGATATAGCAAAAATAAGATTTTCATATAAAAAATAGATTTTTTTATGAAAAATATAGGTCGCCACAGATTTTTGTCCTTTTTTCGATTAGACGCTGTTTTAAGAAGATACAGCAAAAATAAGATTTTCATATAAAAAATATATTTTTTATGAAAAATATAGGTCGTCACAGATTTTTGTCCTTTTTTCGATTAGACGCTGTTTTAAGAAGATACAGCAAAAATAAGATTTTCATATAAAAAATATATTTTTTATGAAAAATATAGGTCGTCACAGATTTTTGTCATTTTCTTGATTAGACGCTATTTTAAGAAGATACAGCAAAAATAAGATTTTCATATAAAAAATATATTTTTTATGAAAAATGTAGGTGGTCACAGATTTTGGTCCTTTTTTCGATTAGACGCTGTTTTAAGAAGATACAACAAAAATAATATTTTCATAAAAAATAGATTTTTTATGAAAAATATAGGTCGTCACAGATTTTTGTCCTTTTCTCGATTAGACACTGTTTTAAGAAGTTATAGCAAAAATAAGATTTTCATATACAAAATAGATTTTTTATGAAAAATATTGGTCATCACAGATTTTTGTCCTTTTCTTGATTAGACGCTATTTTAAGAAGATATAGCAAAAATAAGAATTTCATATACAAAATAGATTTTTTATGAAAAATATAGGTCGTCACAGATTTTTGTCCTTTTCTCGATTAAACGCTGTTTTAAAAAGACATAGCAAAAATAAGATTTTCATATAAAAAATATATTTTTTATGAAAAATAAAGGTCGTCACAGATTTTTGTCCTTTTTTCGATTAGACGCTGTTTTAAGAAGATACAGCAAAAATAAGATTTTCATATAAAAAATAGATTCTGTATGCAAAATATAGGTCCTCACAGATTTTTGTCCTTTTTTCGATTAGACGCTATTTTAAGAAGATATAGCAAAAATAATATTTTCATATAAAAAATATATTTTTTATGAAAAATATAGGTCGTCACAGATTTTTGTCCTTTTTTCGATTAGACGCTATTTTAAGAAGATATAGCAAAAATAATATTTTCATATAAAAAATATATTTTTTATGAAAAATATAGGTCGTCACAGATTTTTGTCCTTTTTTCGATTAGACGCTGTTTTAAGAAGATACAGCAAAAATAAGATTTTCATATAAAAAATATATTTTTTATGAAAAATATAGGTCGTCACAGATTTTTGTTCTTTTTTCGATTAGACGCTGTTTTAAGAAGATACAGCAAAAATAAGATTTTCATATAAAAAATATATTTTTTATGAAAAATATAGGTCGTCACAGATTTTGGTCCTTTTCTCGATAATACGCTGTTTTAAGAAGATATAGCAAAAATAAGATTTTCATATAAAAAATAGATTTTTTTATGAAAAATATAGGTCGCCACAGATTTTTGTCCTTTTTTCAATTAGACGCTGTTTTAAGAAGATATAGCAAAAATAAGATTTTCATATAAAAAATAGATTTTTTATGAAAAATATAGGTCGTCACAGATTTTTGTCCTTTTTTCGATTAGACGCTGTTTTAAGAAGATACAGCAAAAATAAGATTTTCATATAAAAAATATATTTTTTATGAAAAATATAGGTCGTCACAGATTTTGGTCCTTTTCTCGATAATACGCTGTTTTAAGAAGATATAGCAAAAATAAGATTTTCATATAAAAAATAGATTTTTTTATGAAAAATATAGGTCGCCACAGATTTTTGTCCTTTTTTCGATTAGACGCTGTTTTAAGAAGATACAGCAAAAATAAGATTTTCATATAAAAAATATATTTTTTATGAAAAATATAGGTCGTCACAGATTTTTGTCCTTTTTTCGATTAGACGCTGTTTTAAGAAGATACAGCAAAAATAAGATTTTCATATAAAAAATATATTTTTTATGAAAAATATAGGTCGTCACAGATTTTTGTCATTTTCTTGATTAGACGCTATTTTAAGAAGATACAGCAAAAATAAGATTTTCATATAAAAAATATATTTTTTATGAAAAATGTAGGTGGTCACAGATTTTGGTCCTTTTTTCGATTAGACGCTGTTTTAAGAAGATACAACAAAAATAATATTTTCATAAAAAATAGATTTTTTATGAAAAATATAGGTCGTCACAGATTTTTGTCCTTTTCTCGATTAGACACTGTTTTAAGAAGTTATAGCAAAAATAAGATTTTCATATACAAAATAGATTTTTTATGAAAAATATTGGTCATCACAGATTTTTGTCCTTTTCTTGATTAGACGCTATTTTAAGAAGATATAGCAAAAATAAGAATTTCATATACAAAATAGATTTTTTATGAAAAATATAGGTCGTCACAGATTTTTGTCCTTTTCTCGATTAAACGCTGTTTTAAAAAGACATAGCAAAAATAAGATTTTCATATAAAAAATATATTTTTTATGAAAAATAAAGGTCGTCACAGATTTTTGTCCTTTTTTCGATTAGACGCTGTTTTAAGAAGATACAGCAAAAATAAGATTTTCATATAAAAAATAGATTCTGTATGCAAAATATAGGTCCTCACAGATTTTTGTCCTTTTTTCGATTAGACGCTATTTTAAGAAGATATAGCAAAAATAATATTTTCATATAAAAAATATATTTTTTATGAAAAATATAGGTCGTCACAGATTTTTGTCCTTTTTTCGATTAGACGCTATTTTAAGAAGATATAGCAAAAATAATATTTTCATATAAAAAATATATTTTTTATGAAAAATATAGGTCGTCACAGATTTTTGTCCTTTTTTCGATTAGACGCTATTTTAAGAAGATATAGCAAAAATAATATTTTCATATAAAAAATATATTTTTTATGAAAAATATAGGTCGTCACAGATTTTTGTCCTTTTTTCGATTAGACGCTATTTTAAGAAGATATAGCAAAAATAAGATTTTCATATAAAAAATATATTTTTTATGAAAAATATAGGTGGTCACAGATTTTGGTCCTTTTTTCGATTAGACGCTGTTTTAAGAAGATACAACAAAAATAATATTTTCATAAAATATAGATTTTTTATGAACAATATAGGTCGTCACAGATTTTTGTCCGTTTCTTGATTAGACGCTATTTTAAGAAGATATAGCAAAAATAAGATTTTCATATACAAAATAGATTTTTTATGAAAAATATAGGTCGTCACAGATTTTTGTCCTTTTCTCGATTAAACGCTGTTTTAAAAAGACATAGCAAAAATAAGATTTTCATATACAAAATAGATTTTTTATGAAAAATATAGGTCGTCACAGATTTTGGTCCTTTTTCGATTAGACGCTATTTTAAGAAGATATAGCAAAAATAATATTTTCATATAAAAATAGATTCTGTATGCAAAATATAGGTCGTCACAGATTTGTGTCCTTTTTTCGATTAGACGCTATTTTAAGAAGATATAGCAAAAATAATATTTTCATATAAAAATAGATTCTGTATGCAAAATATAGGTCGTCACAGATTTTTGTCCTTTTCTCGATTAGACGCTGTTTTAAGAAGATACAGCAAAAATAAGATTTTCATTTAAAAAATAGATTTTTTTATGAAAAATAAGATACAGCAAAAATAAGATTTTCATATAAAAAAATAGATTTTTTATGAAAAATAAAGGTCGTCACAGATTTTTGTCCTTTTTTTGATTAGACGCTGTTTTAAGAAGATACAGCAAAAATAAGATTTTCATATAAAAATAGATTCTGTATGCAAAATATAGGTCGTCACAGATTTGTGTCCTTTTTTCGATTAGACGCTATTTTAAGAAGATATAGCAAAAATAATATTTTCATATAAAAAATATATTTTTTATGAAAAATATAGGTCGTCACAGATTTTTGTCCTTTTTTCGATTAGACGCTATTTTAAGAAGATATAGCAAAAATAATATTTTCATATAAAAAATATATTTTTTATGAAAAATATAGGTCGTCACAGATTTTTGTCCTTTTTTCGATTAGACGCTATTTTAAGAAGATATAGCAAAAATAATATTTTCATATAAAAAATATATTTTTTATGAAAAATATAGGTCGTCACAGATTTTTGTCCTTTTTTCGATTAGACGCTGTTTTAAGAAGATACAGCAAAAATAAGATTTTCATATAAAAAATAGATTCTTTTATGAAAAATATAGGTCGTCACAGATTTTTGTCCTTTTCTTGATTAGACGCTGTTTTAAGAAGATACAGCAAAAATAAGATTTTCATATAAAAAATAGATTTTTTATGAAAAATATAGGTCGTCACAGATTTTTGTTCTTTTTTCGATTAGACGCTGTTTTAAGAAGATACAACAAAAATAAGATTTTCATAAAAAACAGATTTTTTATGAAAAATATAGGTCGTCACAGATTTTTGTCGTTTTTAGGGTTCCGTACACAAAGTGTAAAAACGTAACCCTATTGTTTTCGCTACAATGTCTGTCCGTCTGTCCGTCTGACCGCATGTCCGTCTGTCAGCGCCTTTTATCTCTGGAACCGTAAGAGGTAGACTCTTGAAATTTTCACAGATGATGTATAGCTGTTGCCGCTATAGCAACAAATACTAAAACTTATAGGGTGTTCCAATAGAGAGGTGTTATTCACGAATATGTGCATATTTCGTGAACTGTAGGTGGGATACACTTGAAATTTACAAACAGTAATTAAAACTTAGTTCACTATATAAACAACTATAAAAAAATAAAAATAAAAATTAAAGGGTGTTCCGATAGTGGTGTGAATTGCATGTATTGTATAAGGCCTAAGTTTTGATTCATAATAGGTAGACTCTTGAAATTTTCACACAAGGTGTATAGTTGTGGCCGCTGTAGCAACAAAAATTAAAACTTATGGGGTGTTCCGATATAGAGGTGTTATTCACGAATATGTGCTTATATCTTGAACTGTAGAAGGCATACACGCATAAACAAGTCTAAAAAAATAAACCTAAAAATTAAAGAGTTTTCCGATTCTGGTGTGATTTTCATCTATAAGGCCTAAGTTTTGAACCATAATTGCCTTTTTTATTTCTTTATTTCTTGAGCTATAGGAAGCAACCAATTAAAATTTGCAGTGATTTAAACTATGTTCGCGTTATAAGCAAGTATACAATATTAAACCTAAAAATTAACGGGTGTTCCGTTAGTGACGTGATTTGTATGTGTATATGGCATAGGTTTTGAACGATAATAGGTAGACTCTTGAAGTTTTTACAGGATGAGTACTTCTAGGGCCACTATAACAAATAGTAAAAATTAAAGAGTGTGCCGACAGTGACGTGATTTACATGCACATTGACTAATTTTTTAACCATAATAGATAGACTCTTGAAATTTTCACAAATGGTGTATTACTATGACCCCTATAAAAACAATAAAAATTTAAAGGGTTGTTCGACAATGACGTGTATTGCATTTATAACGGCATATTTTTTGAACCGTAATAAGTAGACTCTTCCTGTTTGTATGGAAGATGTGATGCCATGGCCGTTATGAAAATTACTAAAAATTATAGGGTGTTCTAACACGTTCACCTTCACGTATAGTAACTTATTTTTTTAATAGTAATAGGTAGACTCTTGATATATTCATAGAAAGAGAATTGCCATTGCCGCCATAGCAAATAACAAATATAAAGGGTGTTCCGACAGAGACATGATTTGTACGTAAATAGCCTTATTTTTTGAACCGTAATAGGTAGACTCTTTAAATGTTATAGTAGAGGTTGTACTTCGGCCGCTGTAACAAATACTAATATCTAAAGGGTGTTCCATCAGTGACATGTTTTTCACGTATATTACCTTATTTTTTGAACCGCAATAGGTAGGCTCATGTATATTTCTATAGATTGATAGATATAATTGCTAAAATTTAAAGGGTGTTCCAACAGTGATGTAATTATGACTTTAATTTTATAATTAAAGGGTGACTCAAAAGACATGAAAAAATTAACAACTTGAATTTTTAAAGTTGTACTAAACATAGTACGGAACCCTAAGTGTGTGAGTCAAACTCGCACTTGACTAATTTATTTTAAATAATTAAGCAAGTTTTGATTTGCAAAATTTTGAAGTATAGTTACAATTTGTATAATATTATCCTTAGTTAAAAGATTTTATTTTAAAGCAAAATAGTTATTAGCTCTGCAATATAATTAAAATTCTATTCGCTGCAAAAAATCTACTTTCAGATATTATTATAATTTTTTTTCTAAGATTGTAAATAAAATAATAAGAAAAAATTACAATGTTTTCGAAATTTTTATATTCTTGACCAAAATCACACATAAAAACAACTTTGTTAAATCTATACTCTTGAAATATAATCCACCTTCGTGTTATTGTTAACAAAAACTTAAAACAAGACAATTGTAGTGGTCAATTCTAAACTACTTTGTAAAGAATACTTTATAAGCAAACATTTTTGCACTAAGACCGTAAAGGATGTGTGTATATGTGTTTTAGTTTAGTCATATGTATGGAGGCAGAGTTTTAGACAAAAGCGTCCATGAGTATGAAGAGTAAAATTAAATTGCTCGTACTTAAAAACGAAAAAAAAGGACGAATACAAAAGCAAAATCAAAACTTTTTGTTTTTGTATGGTAAATTAAATTTTGATCTATAGGTTTTGCCTCAATTTTCAATTAAATCAAGTGATTTAAAATTTGTTCATGACGTAAGCAATTCACTATCCGGAAAACTACTATAAGTTCTTAGAAAGATCTTTAACTGATCCATAATTTATACCGAAGGCAGGAGACTTTTGATCGGCGCCTTAGTTGGGAAATGCAAATAAAGGGTGATCCAAGTAGAGATACTATTTTTAATAGCCTTTTTTTGACAGATCACGTGTGAGTCGTATCATGCCGTCAAATTTTGTTTAGCGATGAGGCCCATTTCTGGGCTCAATAGGTATTAAACAGCTATCCGCGCAAAGGATGCCACAGTCATGATAATATACGAACTGCTACCCAGCATCCAGCATAGTCTCTTTCATTGGCCATAAGGACTACAGTTTCCGGATTTTAAAGAAATGGCTGCTTAAGAGATTTTAGTGAGACGAAGTAGGCATCATTGAAGCAAATGCTTATTTATAATTAACGTTAGTTATTTATAACGTCTGACAATAGGCAGAAACCCTATACCTTTAGCATAGACTGCAAACTTCTAATGAACAAGTCGATGCTCAAACCAAAATGGTGTTATGAAATTGCATACATGAGCACAGTTACTCCCTGGTATATAAAAAACAAAGATCTAAACGTGCCATGAGTTAAAAGCGAAAAACCGAAACATGCATGAAAGTATTAAAAGCAGCTTGAAATGCATCCTAATCTACTGGCCCGCTATATTTTCTTACATCCCTGTAAAAAATCAAACTTAACCCGTATTTTTTCTTAATGCGAGAAATAAGTGGCACAACTCTTTAAAGGATTGATATACTCAAAGTAGTTAATTTTTTATGAAATATTCGTTGTCGACACACTACCGTTGCTGTTAAAACTATTACAACAACTGTTGCTGTTCAACACATTCGTTCGTTTATTATTTCACTTATTCACTCCGCAATAACACACACACTCTCATCCATAAATACTTAAATATATTCAGCTTAAGTACAAATATTCACTCACGTACTCGTACACAATCAAATACACATGAAATGAAATGTTCCTATTCCAACGGATAAACTCATCTGAGTTTGTTTGGCTGATATTTTCTTTTGCCTTTTTTACATCTTTTATGCAGAAGTTCAGAGCCAGTCATTCAGTCAGTTCATCTACATATGTTGGCAGCAAAATTGCAAAATTTATTTTGGTACGAGTACTTACTTTGCTGTGTCATAAAAGCGGTATTTTGGTTTATTTTCTTTTCCTTGTAGCATTTGTTGTCGTTGTTGTTGTTTTTAAATGTATATATGTATGCAATGAGCCTATTTGTGTGCCTCAGCGCACTACATTAAATATGCCAAAAAAAAAAAAACAGGAGAACAACAGCAATCCAACATCTATAACTTGAATATGCATTAGCAGACATACAGAAGACATTTAAAGACCCTTAAGCACAACTCATAACTTACTATTTCAGGCATGGGATGAACAGATGAGTAATTTGAAAAAATTTGGAACTTTAAAAGTAAAATGGTACAAAAACTTTTTGTTTGGAAATTAATATTTTATAGGTTCAGCCTTGGTTTCGGTAATATATATTTAGATATTCCGAGCCTTTTTTGGATAAAGGAGATATTTTTGCAAAATTTCTCAAGATTCTCTTCTTAAAACTCTTACATTTTGGTCCAGCGTCTTTCCAGTTTTTTATTTACTCCAAAATAGAAGATTTCTCAAGGACCTTAAAATAGGAATGTGCTTCAATGATGACTACTTTGTCTCACTTAAATATCTTAAACAGCCATTTCTTTAAATTTGGAAACAGTAGTCCAAGTTGCCAAACAACGAGGCTATGTTGAATCCATGTGCATCCATGCATTGTCATGATTGTGGCATCCTTCGTACGGATAGCTTTTTCACATCCAAATATTCATGCCTACCTGCTCGGTTGACATGTTTATAGTTCCACACACCTAACGCACTGTCAACATGCGATTTTCCAATATCAAATCATTATTTTATCAACTATTTCTGGCGTTACAACCTCTCTATTAAACTGATCATTAGGCACTCTTTACCCAGTAAATTACTTTTTCACCATTGAAATTGATGGTGCAGATCCTCCATGCTATTTATCAAGCGTTTCTTTGGCGATGGTTTTTTAAGTTAAAAATACTGCTTATTCATCACAAGAATTTTTTTTTTTGTTATTTGACGAGTTTGTCTGCTCTTAATGGCCGTTAAAAACAAGCCAGTAGACGCAGCTTATTCAATATTTTACAGCTGCCCAGTAATAGATTGCAGTTGATGAGAGCAGTGTTGAATTGAAAGTAACTGTACTGTAAATATACAAAAACAATGAATTATTATGCTGTCGTCGTATATTTGATATATGATTATTTTTATTAGTTAATTATAACGTCATAAGTACCGCTATAAGAATGCGCCTCTACGGCCTTAATATTAACCTCCGCCTTCACGTGACACACCCTGTTTCAACAGAGGAGTATATGGAGATGGAGTACTTGGCGGAATAACCCTGTGAAACATCCCACTATAGCAAGAAATGGTTATAGTAAACGTCGGGTAAATGTGCAAGTTTGGTGGCTATGGATCAACAACGCTCTTTGTAGAAGGCAGCAGCCCAGCCACCAAACTAAGGAATGCAATGTTGATACCCTCTGACATCCTAAACATAGCTTATTAACATTTCAGCAAGAAATATAAACCATACCCCTTTCCTGATGACGACATATGGCTTACGAAATAGGGCTCGATTTTCCCAACGTTAGAAAATTAAATCAGCCAGAAAAACTTGCGCAGTTAATATACGTGTGTATACAAACGCTGGTTTCATACCCATCTTGACGCAGGAAGCAATTGAAGCGCTGAAATCGGAAGTTATCCTTCACTTATACTGGCTGAACTAAGGCTTAAAATGACACCAACCCTATGCAACAAAAGATCTGGCAGAAAGAAGATTCCAACATAGAGACTGCAAGATGATAAGTAAAATCAAATTTCATAGAAACGGCCAGTGGAAAACATAAAGACCGTAGCAAGAGCAACGAAAGAGAAATCGAACCTTTTTGGAAGAACTTTAATGCTTCAATTCTAGAGGCGGCCAATGATGTGCCTGGATCAATATCAAGAAAACTCGCAAAGAATAACCTCAACAAAACTGTCCTTATTAGGTACGAAAGTAGCAACTGGATAGCAATGGAAAAAACAACTGGATGTATGGTGACGACATTTTAATATGACTCTTAATGTTCTTTCAAACAGCGACAGTTTTTATCGATGACGAAAAGGCATTTGACTTATTAAAAAGAGTAGGTAGTACAACAGAAAGCGTAGAGTTCTGCACAACGGTAAGCTTAGCGAACCATTTAACTCCACCTCCCTCCGGTGTAAGACAGGGATGCATTTTATCACCGCTGCTATTCTGGACCGAGTGATACAAATATTTGACAGTTCTACCAACAAGCGGAGAATCTCATAGCGTCTTAATGAGTGCCTTGAAGATCTTGAGTTTGCGGACGACATAGTTTTGCTTTCGCACTCGCATCAGCACATGGATTAAAAACTAGACGACTTACAGCAGGAGTCGATAAAGGTTGGCCTTAAAATTAACGTACACAAAACAGAATCGTTGCGAATGAAATCGCCCAATATTTCATGATTCACTACAAACGGCCATAACGTAGCAGAAGTCAATAGCTTTACATATTTGGGTAGTGTCGTTTCAACTAACGGATAAGTAGGCTTGTACGGCGTTTACTAAGCTGAGAAATGTATTGCGTTATAATAACATAAGATCTGCAACTAAATGCCGAATTGTTAATGCCTGTGTGAATTATGGGCTTCTCTCTGGGTCAGAGACGTGGTTACTTACCGAAGAAAAATAAACAAATCTCCAGAGCTTTATAAACCGTCTCTGTCTCCGAAATATTCTTCAAATATGGTGGCCCAGAACCATATCGAAGAAAGATCTATGGAGAACTACTCGCCTTACTTGCGAAAACCTTATGATGACCCTCCCCATGCTGCCTGACTTGGAACCCGCAAATGTAATACCACAAATAACATGGCACTGAACTCTTTTTAGCGAAAACGGCAAATCGATAAGCTAATTTAGATTACTAGTACAGAAATAACTGAAAATCTTTTGTAGAAACCTTCAGCTCCTAAACATGGAGTATGGATTTAAATAATAAATAATAATAATAAGTACCGCATGGGATAGATTTTTTGAATATACTTTTTATTTAATGAACCATATGTAAGTACAAATGAAGCCAATTAATAATGATTTCCGGAGATGTGTTCTGCGATTCTATTATCCTGATCTCAGCTTGCTGTAATAAGTATGTTGAAACCATAATAGGCAGACACTTATTACCCGTCCTTGCCTGGCTATGGTCTTCTTAAACATTGGTAAACTGATCAATCTGTTAAAGCCTCTGTCCACTTTCAACACAAAAGAAAATTGAAAGATTCGGATAACTAAAGATCGCTTGAACAGTTCCGGAGTTAAATATGCAGGAGTACAGTAACGTGTGATTTACAGAAATAAATAGCTCGTTTTTCTCCTTTGTTCTCATCATGGTCCGAGCTACATATAAAAAACATATGTAAGCCGGTCCGTTCCGCTCGAAATTATAATAAATCGGTCTAGCTATGTTTAGCGCATTAATAAACAAACAAACTTACAAAAATATTTATAAAATATTCATGCACATATTACATACACATGTAAGTACACATGTAAGTACACATGTAAGTACACATGTATGTACACATGTAAGTACACATAAATAAGTATGTACAAAAATAGTAATTTGGATTCAAATAACAGAAACCAAATAATTTCCGATTACAAGCATTTTCTGGCTTCAAAAGTTGCAGTGAAAATCAAAATTAAAAAATTTTGTTGGAATTCACTTTTTTGGTAGTAATTTTATTATGTGAAAACAAACAAATACAGATAACTTTCAACTCATTCGGAATTTAGTCTTACTTTTTTCATTTCAGTTTTTGTTAGGTAAATTTTCAATTAGGAATTATTCTGCGAACAACATATAAATATTAAATTCGTTTCCAAGTAATAATTTTTAATTTACAAAATTTTTATAAACTAAATTTCCATACAAGATTTATTTGATAAATCTTTTATAAATCAAAAATATATTTATATAAAAAATATATTTAAATCGGCATTAATACTTTTAATATTTTATCAAATTTAATGATTATGCCCACCGTAGTCCCATCTGTTCTACGACGATGTTCTTTTTAAAAAGTTTCTTACAATTATAGTTGCAAACAAGTACAAATTTAAATTTATAATTTACGATTTAAATATTGCATCCCTGATTCAGAAATATTCATAAATCAGCACAAATACTCTAAATGAATAAATTGTAGCCAGTAAAGACTCTCACAGTCATAAAAGCTATTCATTTTGGTGCATAAGGATATGAGTTTAATTTCATACATTTCTGTTTTATGCATTTGTATTATTGTTTATGTCCTAGGAGAGCTGTTTTTACCTTTCAACTTGCTACATGCACGAGTTCTCTTGTAAACACACACTAAACAGTTTACTATAATAAAAATTTGTCTCTACGTTTACAACTTTATGAAATATTTCAAAATACGGAAAATTTATAATCACAAATAACAAAATCTAGACAAAAATAAATACAAATCATTCTTAAGAAATGAAATACGGTGGCGCAAAAAAAATAACTATCGATTAAAGGAAACATTGTAGATAATTTTAAAAGCGTATGTAACGTTCTAGTTTTGTTTTTAGTTCTAATAGTTTTTAACAAATTTTGCCCCAAATAAATTTAACTAATAACCGCGTTTGGCCAATTTGTAATCTTTCTCATTGCAGAGAGCTTAATCACGTTCAGTTTCTATTTATTGTACTGTACTGTACTGTATCGCCCAGCGCACAGTGTCGTAACTTCATATAACGAGTGGCCATAAATAGAAAAAGTTATTGTAAAGAGATGAAATTTGGCACATATATTTAGGTTGGCAAAACGTAACAAAATTTAAAATTTAAAAAAATTCAATGCAAGGATTCGTGTCCTTCCCGTATATCCTGAAATTTATAAGTGTCATAAAAGTTAGAAAAATTGCTAACTGTATGAAATTTTTTTATAATAATTGGATGTGATATTTTTAATGATTTGACCAAATTTGATTCAATTCAGATAAGGCCCACGTTAGGCTAAAAAAATATATTTTTACAAAAAATTAAAAGTTATATAATTTTTTTTTTTTAATTAATTTCGAAGACAAGACACTTATATTTTTTCAATTAGATAAATGGACGCCCTCACCTTAAATATATCCTTAAACTTAAGTATATACATATTTTTGCCTATTTTTTCGGGTCCATCGAAGCTGACTATTTTTTTAAGTACATATTTTGGTTAAAAACTTCACAATTTTTTTACAGTGTTTTTATAAATATTTGAATTTTAGGATTTTTTTCATTATTTCTGCTACATTTCTGAATGAAACAAATAAATTTGCATGCATTTTTATTGAAAAATGAATTCTTGATATTTATTTTTCCAAACTCATTTTTTGTTACTTAAAAATTATGAAAAAATTATCAAAATAATTCGACTTTAAAGCCGTGTAATTTTTTAATGGTATAACGCACATGAAAAACCAAACCACCTCTGGAATCGTGGGAGTCTCAGCTTTCATCGCATATGTATTTTTTTGATAAATTTGAAAGGTTTTTTTTTTGATTTTTTTCCACTAGACAGTTTACTGTGCGATACTAAAAAAATAACAATAATTTCAATTAGCGCACTTAAGCACAGCTAAATTTTTATTTTTATAAATTAACATACTTTTTGTTATAAAATGAAAAAAAAAATATCCCGGTAATATTTGAAAATTTGTTTTTTCCACTATTATATGTTTGCTTATCACAACAAGTTTTGTTGTGTTTTTAACCGACTTCAAAAAAAGAAGGAGGTTATCTATTCGTCTGAATGTTGCTTTTTTTATGTTTGTGCCCGCAGAACTCAGTCATTTCTGAACCGATTTTAAAAATTTTTTCTTTATTAGAAAGGAAATGCTTACAGATTCGTCCCATTTTAAAAGAAGTTCAGAAAATTAAAGGGTGTCCCCATACAACATACGTGTTTTTTACGTGTATTATGAACCGTAAAGAGCACCCTTTTAAAATTTAAAAAAACTGCATATCACTATAGCTGCCAATAACAGAAATTAATAAAAATATAAACTTAAAAATTAAAGGGTGTCCCCATATGTGATGTCAATTTAAATATATGAACCATTGTAGACAATCACAGAATCTTAAATGCCAGAACAATTGGACAGAATGTCCAATATTTATAATCAGAAATTAAATATTTATAATTAGAAGTTAAAGGATGTCCCAATAGTTGATGTAATTTGGTGTATATTGAACCGTAACAGAGAGACGGTTGAAATTTACAAAGAACCTGTGTATCTAAGTCCTCTATAACATCAAGTATATAATTTAAATTTGGAAACTAAAGGGTGTCCCCATAATTGATAAAATTTTACCTATCTAGCCCTATCTTTTGAACCGTTATAGACAAACACTTGAAAATTAGACAGAATCTCCACTACTATGGCCCGTATAATAACATTTATAAATATTTAAAGTTATAAAGGGTGTCTCAATAGTTGATGTAAATTTATGCATATGGCCAAACTTTTGAACCGTTCTAGACAGACATTTGAAATTTACAAAGAATCTGTCCTTTAAAATAAGTGTTTAATTTAAAATTTTACATTAAAACATTAAAGGGTAACCCCTAGGTGATATTGTTTAACCTATATGGCCATATCTTTGGAACCGTTACTTTCTATTGCTGTGTCAGTAATAATATGTGTAAAAAAATAAAGGGTGTCCTCATAACTGCGGTAATTTGTCGTTGTCGTTTATCTGCTGAACCGTTATGGGTAGACATTTGAATGTACAGAACGTAAATTACTATATCCGTTAGAGCAACAAGTGTAAAAGAATTTGATTTGAGTACTATTTCTTACAGATTACTTCCTTTTACATTTTTAGTTAATAATTGAGGCACATATATTTGTTTTGTAGTCGGTTTTTTTTTTTGCAAGAATTATATTAATATCATTCAGTAGTATATTTGTGTACCTTCGGTGACACTTTTTTCATACAAACCAATGCTCCAAGGGCGTGGCATATTTTGCTCCCGCCCACTTTTTGTATTAACCAATCAGAAGAGAGCAATTGTCATTTATTTTCTATGTTAGTCAATCAAAGGAGAGAGAGATACAGATAGAGAGAGGAAGAGAGAGAGACAGATAGTGAGAGGAAGAGAGAGAGAGGAAGAAACAGGCTCTAGAGCTCCGCCCACTTTTATGAGAGATCATCAACAATTTTTGATAATTATGTTTCTTTATGTGTTTTTTGTAGTTTTGAGGGTTGATTTTGTATGTATGTATATGAGAAAATTCCAATTGGAATTTTTTGTGTGTTAAACACCTGCATTGGGAAATTGTGTACGATTTTAGGTAATGAGAATGATCGTTGACAATGGATATTTTTGTGGGTGTGTGTTTTAAGTTTTGAAGGTTGTTTTTGGTTATAGTTAGAAGATTTTCTTTGTTTTTGGGGTTTTATACTACCTGGTTGTTTAAATTGATTAGTTTGTGTGTGTGTGTATTTTTAAGACGTGATTAATATTAATGTAGCTGATTGCTTTTAGTTTTAGGGGTGGATTTAGTTTTTGATATTTGTATATTGTTAAAACTAAAATGAAGTTTGTGTCTCTTTTTTTCTTTTCTAAAAGGTGATTGGTGATGAGTAGTGGGTAGGGAAAATAATTATCATATATTTTATATTAGTGTGTATTAAAATTTGATTTTTCTGTTGCTTTCTATTTTACTTTGCTTTCTGAATGGGATTTTCTAATTGGAAAATAACTGATGTTAAAAAATATATTTTAAATTGGTTTTTGAAATATATTTACAAGATTTTTAAATTGGAAAATAATTGGTATTCCAAATGGTTTCTATATTCTTTTTATAATCAAATATGTCTCTCTTGAGATTACTAAGTACTTTTGAGTTTACAGTGTTTGCTTAAGGTGTTTTACTACCAATTTTTTAGTCAAACTAAATGTGCATTTATAATCTTTCAAGGACAATTTTTATGAGTAACAATAATTTTTCCAATGCTCAAAACACACCTTAGAAAAATTTAAGATTTCTCTGTAGGCAATAAGATAGTTAAAAAAAAAAAAAAGTACAAATCCAAAATTGATGACCACCTACTTATTTCCTAAAAGAAAAAAAACATGAAACTATTTAAAATAGAAAGAAAAAAGATACACATAATTGATATTTATATATTTTTGTATTTCATTTATTATCCATTCGTAAATATAACCTATGGATTTTTACATCAGTCTTAATTTTATCTTTCGCCAATTGTAATTTGATATGTAAATAAAAAATATTGTTTTACTGTAAGTTTATTAATTTATTTTTTACTATTAATAGGAAGTTTTTTTTTTGTTTTTAATATATATTTTATTTATTTAACTTTAGTTATTAGAAATAGCATTAAGCACATGATATGTAAATATTCTATTTATAAGTTCATTATTTCTTATAATATACAAATAAAAACCTTTATATATATATATATATATATATATATATGTATATGCTTATAAATAAAAATATGTATATTTTACAAACAAATAAAGGACATGTGTTTTTATTTTAATGTAAATTTTCTTTTTTCAAGTAAAAGAGCATTCCTTAAAGCACAAACACCATAGCTGTGATAACTGCAATAATGATATTCTGGATAATTTAATGCCATCTGTTTGAAGCTTTTACACCCAGTATCTTCAATATTAAAAACTCTTTTTTGTAGCATTTTTTCTAACCACTTTCTTTTTTCTTCACCCTTAATATAGATTTTCGAATATTTTACATTATCTTTTAGAAATTTGCATACACTCCCGAAAGATACTGATCCATCATTCCAATTCAGATGATGGTAATTTCTTATTAACCAATTCGCTTCTTGCTGCTTTTTTGCTGATAAGTATTTAAAATCGAATGGTGATTTTATGATGAAATTGTTGTGTTCCTTAGAATTGAAAACAATTGCTATTTCCTTTGCAATGAATCTATTATAGTTATCCTTAAAACCTTGCAAGTCGACGAAAATTATATTATCTCTCATATTTTACAATTTACAAAACTTTACGAACTTGTCCTTTTAATGGTATATATTCTATTATGCGATCGTGAATGAGAATACAGTAAGCTGATGTATTAGCAGGAATGTTAGTAGCGGTTTCAAATTCAATTTTTATATCAATAGGTCCGCTACCGATAGATTCGTTTTGATAACTGACATCTATTACTATTATTGGTGCTTGGTTTTTGAACTCTTGTGATGTGAGAAGTGGTTGGGGTTCCTTAAAGTAGTAGTTTTGTTGAAATCTTAGATACATATCATATAAAACAGCATAACGTTCATTTTTAAATTTTATATTTAGATCATCGTAAGGATATGATTCTGAATTTAAATGCACTTTCAAATTAGTTAAATCACAATGTACAAATTTATTTTCATGTTGAAAAGCAATTAGAATGAAACGGGGGCGTTCTCTATTTGCAGCCATTTTAACATTCCAAATATGACTAGTTCCTACATTGAGTTGTGGATTAATATGACAATCCCAACTACGAAATGCCATGGGTATAGAAGCACCAGCATTAATTAATTTAATCATATTCAATTTACTTAGATCGGATAGTTGTACATGGGGAATTCTCCATGAAATATTTGAAATTCTCAATTTGGCTTTGTCAGTGGAAACACTTGAATACAAAAGATCTCCATCATTCTTGTTGCGCAAAAGAATTAACTCATGTTTACCATTTAATATGATTTTATTATAGTCTTCAGCAAATCCTAGAAGAATTTTAAGAGGCACATAGAAATTAAAATAACCATTTATAAGGTTAACATTATCAATTTTGTTCCATCCAGCATTGTGCATGCCAATGCTTTCTGTTGGTGATAAAGAAACTAAATTTTTTATTGTACTTGAAGTCCCCAAATGCCTTGTATGATCAATTTCAATACCATTAAGTTCATATCGAATTTCATCAAAGAGATATGCAACAAAATTATTTTTAACCTTAAAATTGGATGAAGAAGATTCAAATTTTTTATTGTTATCATCTACAATACAGCCTTCTACGTATATAAAACTTTCACTAGGTAGAATATATAAATCTTGATTTTGTATTGAAATGCGGATTTCATCATTATTATTATAAGATTGTAGGTATGGTGTATATGTGTGGTAATCCTTTTTAATTATACTTTCATCCGATAAAGGTTTATCAAGAACATCTAATATTGAAGACATTATTTTTTCAATATAAATTTCAGAGACCTAAGAAAATTTTTATTCGCTTGAGATAGATTGCTTCGTTGTAATGACCTCTTTAATTGAGATTTAGGTTGCAAGAATATTTTAGGTGCGTATGTTATTTTGTTTTTGTATATTATCATTATTTAGTCGCCCTTAAATGTATTCGAATTGTGATTTGCTCTTTTCGGAAATTAATTAAATCTCCGTGCTGATCAACTACACGTAAAGTTAGTGAGCTTATCTCTCGGCAGTTCACTGGTAAATAAATAAGATTTCTCGGATTCTCATCAATTTTATACCCTGGTGGTACGTTAATCCCAAACTCATGTAGTGTATGTGATGGACAAGTATTCATATAAGTATTTGCTACTATATTACACTCAATTCGCAAGAGATTGACTTTGAATATGTTAACTGGAAGATCTGAGTAGTGATCCTCATTAGCATGTAAAACTTTTTTATTGAATCCTAAAAGTTTTCCAATAGTATTGCTCTTATTAAAATATATATGCTCTTTCGAGCTTCTAATTCTAACTTGCATCGTGGTGTTTTTAGCTTCTATATCAATTTCATTTTCTGAACTATGACTTTTGTATTGTTCTTTAATGTAATCAGCTATATCATTTAACTCATAAGATCCAATTGGTATTTCAATTAGATGATCACCTATATGAAAATGATTGTTATATATGTCCACATTTGGAATACTGTTGTAGGAATGAAAGTCAGTTAAAGCACACTCATAATCCCCATTCAAACAAATTGGAGGAAAGTAATTAGCTGTTAGCTCCGATGACGTAGAGTTCAAACTTAACGTTATTGACATTATGACATTTAAAATGTAAATAAAGAAAACTTGGCACAATACTGGTTTATTTATTCGTTTTATTTTTTCTATTTTGGATATAAAAACTTACTAAATACATTTTTTTTTTTTTTATTTTTCTTAAAATTACAATATTTCATTTTTATTAATCCAAGAATTGTGTTGATTTGAAAATCCCAACCATTTTACATATGCTTTCTCTCCTCTAGTTTTAAGAACTTTTTCAACTAGAAATATATCGGAAAATTGAGTTTTGGTAAGTTCTTCATCATAGAATCCACCTTTAATAGGATTTCCTCGATAGTCTTCCAATAGGTATGTTGTTGGATATGTATTTTAAACTGTTTTAATTTTAAAAATTTCGGTTGTCCAATTTGGGGTATACCCCTTTTCAAAAATGTGTTTATATTTACTAATGCGTACATAATCTCCTACATTAAATTTAGATACTTTGTAAATTTTTATGTGGTTGTAGGCTGTATTTAATAATTTATATTCATTTGTAGAATTGACTTTAATTGGGGGCATTTTAATAGTGCTGTGTACTTTTCTATTATATGTATCGATTAAATCCTTGTAGATACCAAGCCAATAATATGAACCATTAAAACTAAATTCTTTCCACATCATTCCTTTTAATGTTCGATTAAATCGTTCTACTATTGACGCTTTCATTCTACTAAACGTTGAGTAGTGATTAATATTATATTCATTCATAAGATTTGCAAAATGTTTATTGAAAAATTCTTTGCCATCATCGGTCTGCAAGTTTTTCGGTATCCGACCCAATTTGAAGATTCCTCTCATAACTTGCGTCACCTCTAGTGCAGTTTTATTTTTAAGTGGTGCAGCCCAAGCATATTTTGAGAATGTATCAATTACAGTTAGCAGATATCTATAATTTTTATTATATAAGGCATAGTTCCCCATTTCAACTAAATCTGCTTGCCAAAGATCATCTATACCCTTCATCACAACTCTTCGACGTCTAAAATTTTTTCTTGCTTGTTTATGTAGCTCATTTACTAAGTCTCTTTTTAAGCTTGTCATTATTTTCGAATTGGATTGTTTTCAGTTGATACATTTAAAGCAACTGATATAACCATATCCCTAGGAATTTATATTCTTCTCATTAGTATTTTATATAGATTCGTATTCGTAATTCTTCAAGGTATTATTTATTTCTTCACTTTCGTTCATTGATATGAATGTATGATTTTGTACTTCATAAATTTGTTTACTTAACTTTTCAATTTGTTTATCAAAAAGTAATTTTATATCATTAATTTTCTCATGAATTTCATCAATAACTCCTTTTAAATGTATAACTATTTCTTCTCCAGATTTTGTAATTTGAGATTGCAAAAACATTTTATTGATAGCGTCACTGTCTTCCAAAGCATTCGCCACATTTTTAATCCTCTTGCTTTGTACGTCAATGTTGTTAGTTGTATCCATAAAAAACCCCAACACTTTAGATACATTTTTCATTGAAATATTATCGCTTGTATCATTGAGGTAGTGTCCGAATTTATCGATGGACATGATTCTATTAGACTATTTTTCAATTATATTTGCTTCATACAATTCTTCAATAATTGATACAATCTCGTTGTTATGATTAGTGTGGCCTGCACCTTGCGATGCGAGTAATAGTCTAAGTCGATCTACCAACTCATTTGGATCATCCCAATATATATAGTTTGGTTTATGAGAGTTTAGGTTCATCAAACCATTTCCCGTGTAATTACCCTTTCTTGAAATTGGTGATGGTATTGCCAAACTACTCTCGCTTTTTTCTTTAAACAATTTTCCAATAATATGTTTGTACTTATATGCTCTCGTTCCTTTAATTGGACCAGCAGATTTGTAGTCTCTCCTGTGAGCATTAGTGTTGATTAGTATATTTTTGTAGATTTCTAGTTCAGATTTGTCATAGTTTTCTAGTGTTTTGTGAAACATTAAGGAGAACAAACCTGGTGTTAGAGCCCATATTTGATTTCCAATTTCAATTTTATCTTTGCTTATTTTGATGTTGCTGTCACCGAATTTCCATTCATTATTAAGACCCTTATGAGGACCATAGAGAGTATCTAACTCATTTCTATTTTCCAAAATTGATAAGTCATTGTAAGACTCTTCATTATTTGAATTCTCTATAGTTTCAGACTGAGAGTAAAAATCATCATCATCACCATTATCATCATGAATAGCATCAAATGATATCCCTTTCTTAAATGATGTTTCTTCTATAACTTTCTTTGGGGTACTTGTCTCTAAATTGAATTGTGACTTGTTAAAGGGTAATCTTCTAATATTTTTATTTTCTGTTTGAAATTCATGGTTTTCTGTTTTCGGTATTTTTTTAAAGTTAGAGATATGAGTATTAATAATTGTTTTTAGGGGATCTGTTATAGGTTTAAATGTATCTTTAAGTTGTTCTTGTGTATCTACGTCATCAATTTTTATACTGCGTAACTTTTTCTTTAATACATTTCTTGTCCTTATCAATTCCTTTAAAACTTTTTCATCCATTTTCATTTAGCTCTTCTATGTAGTTTTATAAATAAGTTGATAAAACACAACAAAAAATAAACCGAATTTATAGAGCGAGATAGGTTATTTCACTAAAAAAGTTGTTATAGTATGTTTAAAACTAGGTTTAGCACTAAAATATATGTGCTGATTGAAGTACTTTATATTGTTATGAAATAGTCAAATAGCTTTCTGTAGCGCCCATTATTTATTTCATCATCTTTACTTATCATCAAAAATCCAAATTTATCCTTCCAACATTCTTGACAAATTTCATGAAACTTCTTAAAATCCATGTCACTCGAAACATGATCTCTATAAACATGTTTCATGTTTGTTTCATCTTGTTTAAACATTATAATAACATTAGCATTGTCTCTAATCAAATGCTTAGGAATTCTTGTATAAGTTTGACATAAATAAAAAGAATCAACATTTTTATGTCGACCCATGCAAAAAAATGCGCGTATGTTATTCTGCTTCTCACACGCAACATCATCAAAAATCATTATTGAGTTGCTTTTAGCTTCATTGGGAGATATTACAACTTCATTATCTGAAAACGTGTAATATCCCATCCCTCTAATTGGGTATATTAGCTTCCTCAAGTATTCATACTTTGGTTGGTATAGTGACTTTGAATATAAGTAGATGTTTTTAAATTTAAGACCATTAGGACTTTCTAACAAGCTTATCATAACATTAGTCTTTCCACAGTTTGAAGGACCAACTATAAGCGCGCGAATAGTATTAGGTAATAAGGAACTATGTCTTGTTTTGGGGTTGACACTCGAAGAAGTATCAATATTGCGAACAAAAATTTGTTTATGTTGTTTAACTAAACGCATTTTTATAACTGAATGTAATAAAAAAAATGTTTTATTTTAGTACTTATTATAGAATAAAATGGTTATACTATATAACCAGGAAGTTAATTATAACAAAACATTCATTGGAGAAGGTTTAGTAGATAATATAATAAACTCCTTGCCTGTTGAAATTCATCTTCCTGGCTATCAATATTGTGGACCTGGAACGAAACTAAAGAAACGTCTAGATCGAGGTGACAGAGGAATAAACCCTTTGGATGTTGCTTGTAAGGATCACGATATAGCTTATTCCAAAAGTAAGGATATAAAGAAAAGACATCAAGCGGATAAAATTCTTGAACATAAAGCTTGGGAAAGAGTTTGGTCAAAAGACAGTAGTCTTGCCGAGAAATCGTTTGCATATTTAGTTACTAACACGATGAAAGCTAAAACCAAATTTGGTTTGGGGATGAAAAAAAAGGCGTGTGTAAAACCTTCAAAAAGAAATAATTCAAATGGAAGAGCGCTTTTCATTACATCAATAAAAAATGCAACAAAAATAATAAAAAAGGAAAAACCTGAAGATATTAATTCTGCTATTAAGATTGCTCGTAAAGCTATTAACAGATCGTTTAAGGGGAAAAAGTCTCAAGTTATTGTACCACGTATAATTAATGTCCCAAAAATTGGTGGGGTATTACCTATAATTCCAATTCTTACTGCCTTGAGTGCAATTGGAAGCCTAGCGAGTGGAGGTGCTGCTATAGCAAAAGCTGTAAATGCTGCAAGGAATGCCAAACATCAACTTGATGAGGCAACAAGACATAATAAAATTATGGAACCTGTAGCAATGGGGAAGGGTCTTTACCTAAAACCATATAAGAAGGGATATGGATTGGTTTACGATAAAAATCCAAAAAACTTTTAAAAATGCTACCTGATAGACCATTAACGGATGTCGACTTGAGAAAATTTTCAACCAATATTTCACACTTTAGAGGAGTATTTATGTTGGATACACTACCAAAACGACCGAGGAAAAGAGAATGTGGTATCATCAATTTAGATTTATCATCAGGACCTGGAACACACTGGGTGGCATATTACAAAAACAATCAGCAAAAAGAATATTTCGACAGCTTTGGAAATTTACATCCTCCATTAGAATTAGTTAAATATTTAGGAAAAAATATAAAATACAACTACAATCAATATCAGAAGTATAATACATTTAACTGTGGTCATTTATGTCTCAAATTTCTGTATGAAATAACGAAATGGAAATAAATTAAACGACAAAAAATTAAATCTTTGAAACTATGTGTATATTTTATTTTGCTTGGTTTATTATATAATTTTTATTTGATTAAATATTTTAAAAATTTATTCCCAGATGGGATACTGTGCATTAGGTATAAATTGCACAACCTCATCGAAGGTATTTAAAAATAAATTTTTCTCTCCCTCTCTGTACACGCAATATATTCCAGTACACAACGCGTTAACCTCCTCATCGGTGAGTGAATTGTATCGGTTTGGTAAAAACATGATGTTGTTGTCCAGCTCAATCTGCAGACAAGTACCATATTTGGTTGTCACCCGTTTTGCATTTATGATTGGGTATTTGGATGAAATTTTGAGATCTTTGATGTGTATCATCGTTTTATTATTAAGACCATTAAATTTTTTAATTAAATTTTTGGTGGAATCCATTTTTTTTTTTAACTTAACAGCTTGACTTCTTTTTTTATTATAATACTCTAAAAATATTTCCACCTATTTATCTTTAAATAAAATTGATAAAAATCATAGGTATGAATATGAGGAAAAGAGATAGTCAAATTCAATATTGAAATAAAATCTAACCGTAATATTGGATCTTGTAGAAGTAAAAGAAAGAAAAGGTAAAGGTGGAGTAAATTATTACATCAATTCTTTAGAAATTAAAACAAAAATGTTAAAGTGAGGGAGTGAAAGAGATAACAACATTCGTTGTAAAGAAATATGGTGTAATATAAAAAATCTATTGAAAATTTTCATGCACCCAACTTATGCATAAAAATCGTAAATATCTATTACTCACCAAAGTACCATCGAGCGAAACGAAGAAACGAAGAAAGAATCAATATGACCCCACTTTGTATAACAATTGAAAATTTCTTAAATAACTTTAAAGAAATTTTGTTATATGAACATAAAGAGGCCGTGGATTTTTTTATTTCAATGCTGGAAGAAAATAAGGAATATGGTGTGGGAGATGGAGAAGAGGATGTCAATCGAGGTCATTTCGCATGTTGCCCTTGGTACACCGAAAGCTGTATGGAAGGTCCAGACACATGTAGGTGTACTTACTTTCACATTAGAAAAACTAATGTGTTAAATATAATAGATCTATATAATAAGATATTCAATGTTAAAGAAAATTAAATAAATATACTAAATTTTATTTTATTCATTTTTTATTTTATAATATATTATTAATAATTTTTCATACGAAATTTTGTAATAAAATGTCTTATGTAAATATTTATAAAAAAAAATACTAAAAAATAAAAATATATCGTATAAAAATGAAAATATTCACTATCTTGGTTTTTTTTTTTTTTTGGAGATTATAATAAAATAGGTAATAAAATATAATTGGTTATTTATGATGAATCTATATTAAACTCTTAATTTTTATGATGAATAGCACAACAGGAAAAAAAAACAACATTGTGAATGAATTCATTGGTTAATGTGTGTGTGTAAATGATACCCAAATTCTTGGTACCAGAGATATTTATTTATTTATTTTAAAAATATTATTCCTTTTAAAACCCACAAAAATCAAATGTCTTGTTTTTATTTCTACCTTCTTTTTTCTTTTGTGTGTTATTTCTTCCTATTTTCTAATACTTGTTCTTCCTTAGTTTTGTAACCTATGTGAATGTATGTGTATAGGAATTAAAAAAGGACCAAATTCTAAATTATAATACACACACACACACAACACCTGCACACATTTCATTTCTTCAATCATTACGTGATTAGGATATGAAATGAAATAATTACGTATGGGATGATCATGCTCATTCATGTTTATATATTCAGTGTAAACTATTATCATAAAATAAAGATTTAATTCTTAGTAGTCTGATTAAATCATGATCGTTCATGCTTAAAAATTAAAATATTATTGATTATTATGAAATAAATATGCTACATACATAGCTAGCTAAGTTTAAACTGAACTATCAATATTACACCTGCTCTTCATTTTATTCTTTAACACTAATGTGATTTCAATTAGAAATAAAATAATAATTATTAGCGTTGTTATCATGTTTATTCATGTTTAAAAATATTACCGGTTATTATGAAATAAAACGAGCAACATACGAATTACCAATGTAACACCTGAACTTGAGATTATACTGGAGGAAATATACTAAATACTTTTATTTTAAGTTATACTGTTTTATTATGTTTTCTTAATATAAAGATATTTAAAGTATGAAACAAACGTCAGTTTATGTTTTAATTTCAATGAGTATGGAGAATAGATTAAAAAATTTGTTGCAGCATGGTGAAAGACGAAAGTCTCAGTTATATGATGTTGTGTTTGAATTTGAATACTTCCTTAATTTAAAATTAAAGATTTCATGTGGATTTTCTACAACATTAGGCTTTAAACCGATTGTATGGCTGCATTATAAGCAAAAGCAGTTTATTGGATTGGATAGAAAGGAGTGGTTACATTTAATAAGCTACAAGGAGTATATCCACAACATGCTGAATCATAGTGATTTTTTAAATTCAATAAATCTTATTGATAATGAAATTGATACGGACGTGCATTACAGTTTTCATCACAAAAGAGGTGTATGTTATTTAGTTGTTAAACAAGGAATTTATAAAATAAAAATTGATTCAGATACTTGGAAATCATTAACTCGAATTGGAATATTTTTAACATCAATGGATAATAAATGAAATACAAAAATATATAAATATGAATTATGTGTATCTTTTTTCTTTCTATTTTAAATAGTTTCATGTTTTTTTTTTCTTTTAGGAAATAAGTAGGTGGTCATCATTTTTGGATTTGTACTTTTTTTTTTTTTAACTATCTTATTGCCTACAGAGAAATCTTAAATTTTTCTAAGGTGTGTTTTGAGCATTGGAAAAATTATTGTTACTCATAAAAATTGTCCTTGAAAGATTATAAATGCACATTTAGTTTGACTAAAAAATTGGTAGTAAAACACCTTAAGCAAACACTGTAAACTCAAAAGTACTTAGTAATCTCAAGAGAGACATATTTGATTATAAAAAGAATATAGAAACCATTTGGAATACCAATTATTTTCCAATTTAAAAATCTTGTAAATATATTTCAAAAACCAATTTAAAATATATTTTTTAACATCAGTTATTTTCCAATTAGAAAATCCCATTCAGAAAGCAAAGTAAAATAGAAAGCAACAGAAAAATCAAATTTTAATACACACTAATATAAAATATATGATAATTATTTTCCCTACCCACTACTCATCACCAATCACCTTTTAGAAAAGAAAAAAAGAGACACAAACTTCATTTTAGTTTTAACAATATACAAATATCAAAAACTAAATCCACCCCTAAAACTAAAAGCAATCAGCTACATTAATATTAATCACGTCTTAAAAACACACACACCAAACTAATCAATTTAAACAACCAGGTAGTATAAAACCCCAAAAACAAAGAAAATCTTCTAACTATAACCAAAAACAACCTTCAAAACTTAAAACACACACCCACAAAAATATCCATTGTCAACGATCATTCTCATTACCTAAAATCATACACAATTTCCCAATGTAGGTGTTTAACACACAAAAAATTCCAATTGGAATTTTCTCATATACATACATACAAAATCAACCCTCAAAACTACAAAAAACACATAAAGAAACATAATTATCAAAAATTGTTGATGATCTCTCATAAAAGTGGGCGGAGCTCTAGAGCCTGAACAACCTTCAAAACTTAAAACACACACCCACAAAAATATCCATTGTCAACGATCATTCTCATTACCTAAAATCATACACAATTTCCCAATGCAGGTGTTTAACACACAAAAAATTCCAATTGGAATTTTCTCATATACATACATACAAAATCAACCCTCAAAACTACAAAAAACACATAAAGAAACATAATTATCAAAAATTGTTGATGATCTCTCATAAAAGTGGGCGGAGCTCTAGAGCCTGTCTCTTCCTCTCTCTCTCTTCCTCTCACTATCTGTCTCTCTCTCTTCCTCTCTCTATCTGTATCTCTCTCTCCTTTGATTGACTAACATAGAAAATAAATGACAATTGCTCTCTTCTGATTGGTTAATACAAAAAGTGGGCGGGAGCAAAATATGCCACGCCCTTGGAGCATTGGTTTGTATGAAAAAAGTGTCACCGAAGGTACACAAATATACTACTTCATTCTTATAATTATACATACACTGTTATCGACATATGTAATTAAAAATGCCGTTTATATACTTAAAACATAATACAACAACTAATCTAGTACAAATTTGGTTTGTTTGCCAACTAAATTCAATTATTTAACCCTACGAAGTACATGCTCATTTTTATTCCTTTTTTATACAAAATTGTAGTTATTTCAAAATACAATTTTGAAGAGTTATATCTTTAGAAAAAATTATTATTTTAATCGAATGTTTTTTACGCTTAGTAGTAAAAGTGTCTTTTATTAAATGCCATTAGCCATTTTTTAATTTCCATAATTGGATTTTTCTATATATGGCCACTCTCACAACACTGTGCAGCGGGCTTAAATTCGTTTCAGGCTTCATTTAATACGTTGCGGCATATTACTCTATTTCTGCTGTAACTAATGGCTCTTTTGGATAAATTTTATATATCAGGGAGCAACTGTGATGGTCACAAAAACCACATTATGATTCCTGTAACCAAATGTAGTTGCGATGAAGAAATTTTAGTTTTTCGTAACATTACTTTGTTGGTTTTAACTATACAAAAAAAAAAACAATAAAAAACGAATTTTACTCGTTTTTAAAATATAATGAAAAAAAAAATCTGGAGTGACCTACCATACCTCATGGAAGCAGATATATTACAAAAAGAATAAAAGTTCAAGTAAATTGTAAACTGCCCCTTCCCGATTATGCCCAAAACCTATACAGCTCTTCATCACCATATACACGCAAAGAAAAAACATGGTTGAGGTAACCATAATCTAAGAGTGACATATTATGGTTAAATTGTATGGTTGTAGTTAAACCATATCGCACTTGATCAACAAGAGGTTATTAACTCAAAATTTTAAAATTTTCAGTAGAGGTAAAAAAACTGTTTGTAATTACATTTTAAGATAATTTAAAAACCCGAACATATTATAGTACACAAATCCAATTTGAAAATATATTTACACTGTTTTTCTTTAAAATTTTTTGCAATTATTGCCAAATAAAATAATAACTTTTTGTTGATATAAAGGTACTCAAGACACTATGACGAAAATAGTCTCAGATGTGGGTTTTGAGACGAAAGAGTAATCAGAATTCTTTGAAATCTTTAGCGTAGATAGATATTGACGTTGTTAGTTGATTTCTTGCAAAAAGTGAAAATTTAAAAATTTTGAATTAATACCCTCTTGTTGATCAAGTGCGATAATATTAAATCAGTATAATATTAATGAAATCAGTATAATATGGTTAAAAACTATGAAATGTCATATGGGATATGCCAGTTTTTACATTTTAAAATACAAAATCATTTATTATTTTTTATTAATGATTTTATATAAAATCCAGATTATTTTATTAATACATACATATGTACATACAAACCGTTTTTTAAGAACATTTTTTATTTATTTATTAGACTATAGATGAAATCCTTACAGACTATGACATGTGTTGAAAAACTAAAATTAGTTGTTCGAATAAACAATTATGTCTCGTTTCGCAACATTTAACCATAATGAATAATCAATAAACTTTTAAAATCTTTACAAATTCTTCTAATTGGATCAAAATAGTGGCTGATAGCTTCGAGTTACACGACGAACATAAGGGCGGGAACACTTTGGACATCAATTTCACGGTATTCGCACATGGCCCATATCATCGCAGTTTATGAATTCACCAGTAAAGAATTCCTTAAAACGACTCTAGACTTCTTTTTTTACTTTGTTGATGTTGTTCTTGAAGATAGCAATTCGCTTTTCCATTTCAACCCACACCTTTTTTGTCTCCGAAAGTAAAGCATACTTGTAAACGATGATTGAGAACAGCATCCACGCCAGTCTCAACGGTTGAGTCTGAACCCTCGTCAGCTTCTTCAGCTAAGGAATTGAAATCTTCAATTTAAATGTTACCTCGTAAATTGCAGCGTCGATCAATTTCGTTTTATAAGTATCTATGAACATTTTACCACCAGTGATACCTTCCTTTCATCCTTGTAGATTAATATAAACATACAAATAGTATTTGTTTTTAGCAATTTTTTGGTTATGTACGAAAAACCTTTGGTTGTGGAACAAAAATTAAATAGTTAAAACGTTAAATTTGTTGTACGTCTTATTTAAATCCATACTGCATGTTTAGGAACTTAAGGTTTCTACAAAAGATTTCCAGTTATTCCTGGCTCGTGCCAGTAATCTTAATTTATTTATCGACTTGCCGATTTCGCTAAGAACAGTTCGCCGCCATGTTGTTTGGGGTCTTCTACGACGTCGCACACCTTGCGGGTTCCAGGCCATTCGCAGAGTGTGCCCAATCCATCCGTATTTTCTCTTTCTAATTTTGGCGTTGATATTCTGCCGGCGAGTACTTCTCCATTTAGATCTTCATACGATATAGTTCTGGGCCACCATATTTGGAGAATATTACAGAATATTACGGAGGCAACGGTTTAAAAAGCGCTGGAGTTTTGTTTTTGTATCTTCGGTAACTCTGAGCCATAGAGGAGCACAGATGTCACACAGGCATTAAAAATTCGGCATTTAGTTGGAGTGCTTATGTTATTAGAACGCCATACATTGCGCTGCTTAGCTAACGCCGTACGAGCCTTCTCTATGCGACTTAAGATATCTTGTTTAGCTCCTCCGTTAGTTGAAAGGACACTACGCCTTCTGTTATGTTATGGCCGTTTATGATGATATGGGTGAATTAATTCGCAACGATTCTGCTTTGCGTATGTTAATTTTAAGGCAAACCTTAATCGACTCCTGCTGTAAGTCATCTAGTTTTGATTGCATGTGTTGTTGAGAGTGTGAAAGCAAAACTATGTCGTCCTCAAACTCAACGTTTTCAAGGCACTCATTCCCCGCTTATTAGTAGCACTGTCAAATATTTGTAGTACGCGATCCAGAACAATGCTGAACAGCAGCGGTGACAAAATTCATTCCTGCCTTACACCATTCAAATACACCAGGTGGAGTTGAATGGATCACTAAGCTTGCCATTGTGCAGAACTCTGCATTGTGCGCCGTCGTAGCTGTTGAAAATAATATTTATTATTTTCTGTGGTACTCCCAAGTTTTCCAATGAGTTCCAGATATATTCTCTTTTTAATTGTTTAATGTTGTATGTAGTAACCATTTAATGATAGAATTTTAACCAAAACTTCTTTATCGGGACCAATGTAATGTTACAAACAACTAAAATTTTTTCATTTAAATTTTTGAGGTGGATTACTTTCAAAGCCAACATATTTTCAGGGCGCACACACAACGTCTGTGGGCACAGCTAGTGCAATATATTTTTAATTATTAAAATGCATTACAAATTTAAGTTCTATTGTCATTTATTATAGTTTAACAAATTTTAAATTACCTTAAAGTATGCAACTCTAACTAATAGCGCGTTCTTTTGGCTTTTTTAAGTTTAGCTTTGTTAATTAAATTTTAAAAACTATTTTATTTATTATATGAATTTTATTTGAAATGTTTTTAAATGAATAAATGAATTATTTAGGCTAAAGTTCTTAATTATAAAGAGATAAAGAAAAAATTCCACTCTGCTGGTGACTAATTTTTTCCTTATAATTAAGAACTTAAGCTTAAATAATAAATTTATTTATTTTATATTTCATTTATTTTTTTTTTTCTGAAAAATTACAAGGGTATACAAATTAGAGTCTCGGGACAAACATTGGTGTGACGTTTATAGGGTGACGCAATATGAGTTGTTAAGTTACTGTTAATTAATTGGTATTAAGTTAACGCAATGTGTAGAAGGAGCATTTAAATACGTAATGAGTCTTGGATTTTTATTCTCACAAACATATTTCACTATTATTGTGCATAGCACATGCTTTCAGCTGCGGTTTGTATATTTGTCTTTTATTTTTTTTTTTTTTTTTTTTCTACTCATGTACAAATGCACAATGCCATCAAAGTGGAAAAAACTAAGGCATCATCATCCAAACAATTGGTATGGCAAAAGAAGGAATACTAAGATATGGCTTGTTTTTTGTGTGTTTAGTTGATTGGAAATTTCTTTTAGGGGGACGGGGTTACTTAAAATCCATTTTTCGTTGCATTATTATTGTTTGTGTTCCTTCGGGCAGCCCTTTGCATTTGGCATTCGTTTGTGCAAAATGCATGTAATTAAGTTGGCGTGCCATGTTTTTATGTGAAGTATATTGTTTACAAGTTCAAACATATTCACGCTAACTAATATGTATGTATGTATTTATCTTCTCATATTCAAACTTGTACTCTTACTGTTTGTTAACTCAAATACATTTAGTTTTTGTTACTAAATGCTTGAATATGACGACTATTATTTCACGTTGTTGAAGTTTGTATTTCTGTTTTTAGGGTGCAAAATACCTGCAGCCAAAAAAAAAAAGTAGTAACAATTTTTGTTCACCACTATACAAGTCTTTGCGCATATATTGTTGCGTGTTTAAGTGTATTTATATGTTTGTGCTAAAACAAAAGCCTTAGGCATCAAGTCACAAATTTCAATTTATCAATATCGACATAAACCAGTGGTAAAATCGGAAGGCATTAACTAAAACCAACTACGACTTCTTATTAGATACGTTTCTTATATTTTGCTACCTTTACAGGAAAGCCTTTGAAAAGTCCTCTATACTTCTTTCAAAAAGATTTGATAAGCTCTGTACAGACGGTTGTCAGATCTTACAATATTGTCAGAAAAATATACAGAAAACGTCTAAGAATCGTGTGAACTTGCAATTGCTGTCTTGCAATTTTGTCGGAAAAAGCATTGTCAGACTTCCAACTAACAATAATATTGCCAGATATGTGACAATCGTGTGTCAGCACAATGTTAGGACTGACATATATTGTAAGATCGGACAACCGTCTGTACAGAGCTTTACACTTGTATTCGAAGTTTTACAGAAATTATTCGTCATATGGCATAACTATTCTACTAAAAGAGAAAAAAAGAAAAATTTTGAATTTGATTAGTTCAATTATTTTGCGATGCAATTCTATATTATCGGACCAAGGCAAAAAAAAGTTCCCCTTAGAAGAACTAATCCTACCTCTGAAAAATTCAATTTTTTTTAAGTTTTCCCGTACTTTTGTTTAGCAAATGCAACTTTTATAATCAGCGAACGTTGGACCCTGGAAAAATGCCAATTCTCGCCCCGGTGACATAAATATCAATTGCAAAAATAATGTTATTATTAAAAGAAATGAATAACACAGGCCTTAATACCATAAAAATAAAATTTTAAATTTTTATGGGCAGGGTGAGGTATCACTCTAATGCCACCCCTGGAAACGTCCTTCTGATTTTTTTTTAAATTTTTTTTTTCTTTTCATTTTTAAGCTTTTATGTCAAAGTGCAGAATATTAATAAAAGTAATTTTTGTAATTTATTACTTTATAGTATTTAATTTATCTGAAAACAATTTATTTATTCATACCTATTTGTGCGCGCCACTACGTAAGCGTCCTTATTTTGCTTTGAAAGTAATCCATTTTAATAATCTTACTTTTATAGTGCTTCAGATGTGGTTTAGGTATTTACTCTTTATAAAGGTACCCATCCCTGGGTAATTACTCAGTAACATAGGCTTTATATAAAATTCCAAAATGATTGTAGACTACTGAAAATATTGTTTTAAATTATCCGCTGATAAAAATAAATGTTGCTGCCAAGTTCGCAGTACCATTGAATCGGCAAAATTGCGTACTTTCACTACTTGCTCTCCCGCTGCCATGGTTGTGAGATATTTTTACGAGAAAAAAAAACCCTATAATTGAACCACCATACTAAGGCATATCTCCATAAAATTTTATTACGATTCATCTAGTAGTTTTTACATGATGAACACACTAACAGACAGAAGGCAGAAAATCATATTTTTATTATGTGTATAGATAATAACTTATTTATATTATTAACAATAAATTTTATTTAAAATAATAACAATTTATTTATATAACACAACCTAGAAACCCAAAACATTTTATATCCGACAAAAAGGTTTCTTACTCGTATCTATGCAAGATGAGCAGAAACAGAAAAAAGGTGAAATTTGGATAAATTTGGAATTGTCTAAAAGTATAGATCGCAAATTTTATAGTGATATATAATATTTTCAGCATCGCGATGGCCCTTACTCTGAAAAACCTTTTCAATTAAAAAAAAAATAATTTTTTTTTAATTCGTACATAATTTTTTATCATAAAAATAAAAAAAAAATTTTAAATTATTATCATTATTATTATTATTATTATTATTATTATTATTATTATTATTATTATTATTATTATTATTATTATTATTATTATTATTATTATTATTATTATTATTATTATTATATAGCTGTTAATATAGCAATTTACAGAAAAAATCAATAGAAAATCTTTATTCGTTTAGCCACAAAAATAATATATTGCAAACCTCTCGTTAAAAGCCAATAAAAACGTATCCAATTTACTAAACATTGCTGATTTTAACAGTGTGCCAAAACGACAAACCTCGAGCAAAAGCCTTTAAAGTTCAATATACGATACAACATTTTGCTGTCTGTCGAGATACGTACTTAAATTTTTTCATTTCTTAAATTTAATTTTTGGACTAATATCCGGGTAGATTAGCAAAATACCCGGTGTTCCGGTTAGAATGAGAAGCTCAGTTGTATATTTCTGGCTTCAATTACCGCTACTATGTAGTCCACATTTCTTGCAAGGAGGGTATTAGGTAGCAATACAGTATTAAATATTTCATCAAATCAGCTTTGACCTACAGACCCGCGCCTTATTTGAACATGTTATGTTCTACATTCATATATATTAACAATAATATGTTTGGTATGACTGCAACCATATAACTCAATCATAATATGTTGCTCTTAGATTATAGTTACCTCAACCAAATTATTATATATATAATTTTGAATTCTTTGTTACTTCCTGTATTTGATTTGATCTCCTGTAAATTTACCGCTAGTGCCGCTGATGCGTTCCGTTTGTTACTATTTTATATTCGGGAATTGAAAACTTGTTTATTTATTTTCTCACCTTTTGTTCTGTCCTCTTCGTTATATTTAATATTTTTTTATATAATTATTACTATTATTTTTATTATTATCACCCTATAACTGATATTAACCTAAAAAAAATACATTTCCTTTTCGATGTGTTTAGTTTCTTTTCTAATCCTTCTTAATGTTATCTCACCACACCTTCTCTTCTACAATTATGGCCTATTTATTTGAAGCATTTGCACCGTTAACGGTATTAAGCACGATTTTAAACGTTGCCCCTAATTACTGGATTTTCCCCCATTTCTCATTATGCATTAAAAACGATGAATACAGTAGCAACAACAAAAACAACAATTTCAGTAGCAATTGCAATTGCGTCAGTGATTGCATGCAAAATAGCTGTTTATTAAGTTCAATTATTAATGCAATAATTCAAAATAAATCAAACACTTTTACTCTTGTTTTAATTTACGTTGAAATTTCTTTATACAAACTGTATGAGCATTTATGTGCATTTATCATGAGCTTAAGTAAATTACCCAACTGCTGACTACTGAATTTCAAATTAATTTTCATTTCCGTATTTGTTTTTGTTTAATGGTTTGCAGTATTATTATGAAAATTGCTTAATTCAATATTAGTACTTAGATGAAAACTAATTATGATTATAAAGTTGCTAGAAAGGGAAAATGATATGATTTAAAAGTGAAGTGAAGTGAACAGGGATAAGTTTCCACTGACATTGTCTATTTTCTATTTATTAAGGTTCCTTCAAGATATACATAGAACTTTACATATCTATATCTAGAAACATAGGAAAACAGTAACTCATTTCCTGTCTGTCTATCTGTCTTTCTCTTTGGGTTCGCATCATGTAAAAACTATTGGATGGATTTTAACAGAATTTTGTAAGGAGGTACCTTGGTATCCTGATTCCAATATAGGATACTTCTTTTCTGCAAAAACATTTTATTTCCAAGAGAGAGTGAAAAAACAGCATTTAAAGTACGCCGATTTTTTTTACCGATTTAAAGGTACTGTATACTTTAAGTCGTCTTTTATTTTTGAAAGCATTATATTTTAAGCAATGTTGCGCTATAGATGGCGCTGCTTTAAAATAATTTACAGAGCTTTACAATAATTTTTAGAATTTTATATAAATTTTTGAATTTTATCCAGGGAAGAGTAGCTTTATATAAAGTAAATACGTAAATAAAACTTGGTATCGATTACTTTCAAAACAAATTCGAACCAAATATTGTCAGGACGCACATAACGTGTGTGTGCACAGCTAGAAACAAATTATTATTATAATTATTTTTTTTCGTCACTAGTAACTTTTTTACACTTTTTGTCTCAAATTAAGTTTTTTATTTGCATGCAACTTAATGGAATCTTAAAATTTTTTGATTTTAGCAACTTCAGATTTTTAACTTTGACCTTTCGATGCTGTGTTATTAAAATTTCCCACTTTATGAACAATCTTTAATAACTGTTTAAAATATCAAGTAAATTTTGTAAAATTAATTGTAAAGTTTTTTGTTCCTAGTAGTGAACAAAAAACTTTGCAGCATTTAAGTCCCGAATTATTTGTCAAGCTAAATTATAATTCTTTTTATCAAAAGAATTTAAATAAATAAAACCTAAAAAAGCACAGTGACCCCTTACTATTAAGAATATCAAACACACACCAAAAAATAACACACAATCACATTTAAAAAAAAAACATTATTTTTGTGAAAATCATTTCCCATGATTCTTTTTAATTAAAAAAAGCACAAAAAACGGCGCAATAAATGGACTTAAGGCAATAAGTGCATACAATCCCGATTTACATAAACTCATACACACACACACACACACACACCCGTATAAATACCCAAACGTACAAAGAGCACATTTAGTAGTCACAACCCTCCGGTTAAAATTTTAAATTAAACATGCCACAACGAAATATTGTCAACGCCTTTAGTTATGATCCAAACTCTACTCTAACTATTAGAGGGAACATTCATATGCATAGAGATTTACGACCATCTAAAGCGGGAATTCTTTTGTGTATGTATGTGTATGGTGGACAGCAGCAATAACTGTTAAAGCCACTGTTGCTAATACCCTAACTACAGGTCTATAGTAAAGAACGGACTTTTGAACAAAAGACCTTCTTTTCTTTAAAATATTTTGGTTATTTACAACGAAAATATGTGCAAAAATCAAACAATTCATTTCGAAAATTATTTTAATTTTATAAACTTGTAGCCATTTTGTTTACATTTAAACCATCACATCGAGGTTTTACAGTTAAAAGTATTTACTATTATTATTACCAGTACTTACAATCATAGTTTTTGGTGTTGAATTTATTTTGTTAGAAAAAAGAAAGCAACTTTTACTACTCAATACATTGACTAGGGTTAGGGCAAAAATAAAACATTTTTGCAGTAAGTAGGTTAATTGCTAAGATTTTACATTTTTTTTTTTTTGTAATGGATAAATTATGCCATTTAAAAAAAAAAACAATATAAACTTAAAAGTTGGACAAATACGAGTCGGACTCTTACACTAAAGTTCCTTTACCATCTTACTATCTTTCATATTTAACACCAATTTGTAAAATTTTAGTACTAATTTTATCTGATAACCGTAAACGCGAATTTATATTTTTTAAAGTTTAGGTTACTAAAATTTTTCGATAACGATTTTTTATAATACTACGGGTATAAATCAGGCATGATAAATCAGAATACCAAAATGGTAATACATTTTAAAAATTTTACTCTTTTGCCCGTCACTGTATTAAAGAGAGAAATTTTTAAAATATACATATGTATATTACTTATTATAAAAACGATAGAAAAATGTTTACACAACAACTTCACTACCTAATGTTATGTCAAAATCGGATTTTTCAACTGCAAAGCTTTGATGCCTCACTATGTATATAGGTTTGCTGCCCACATTTTGCGTGCAAATAAGAGTTTTTGACCTTTTTTTAGGTTTGGCTGTCAGAAATAAAGGAAGGTTATCTGAACAATTAACAAAAAGTATCTTTCATTGCTAACCGAAGGTTAGCTGAAGCAACAATAAATATAAGGTGGTAAATATTAAAGTAAAAATATTAAAACAAGAGGGAAGCTTTAGGTAGTGGTTGACTTCGTTCTTACCAACTGACGATTGATGATTAAATACAGTTTTCTCATGTTCCTTTGTCTGAGTTTGATTGGTTAAATAGATGATGCTTACAACTAAACACTACCCAAAGTAGATAGATACGAAGAGTGCTGATGACGGACGTAGCTGTCTAGAAAATGTGCATTCTGTGCATTCAAGATTAACGAAAGCATCTAGCCGTATTGGCTTTTCGGTGTTTTTACAACCTTGTGAGATTTTAATGTGTTGACCTACCCTATATCGTCGTATATACCACATATAAGTGCATTGAATCGACAATAGCATTGTCGACATTGCCATTGTCCCATGATCGCACAGTGCTCAATAAGAGTAGCAATTTATAGAACTTACAAGCTTGGACCCATGTCCAAACCTCTTGTTTAGGGGTTGGAGACCATCCAACTCCTTCTGACATGTCCTTTCAGACTTATGCTGGCGTTTGGTGCCCCCATTTTCCCTGAGAGCACATCGTTAAAGCTTTTGGAAATGCTGCAGTGGCAGTTTTACATATGTAAAAATTTTCCGTTGATAACATTGCTACATATTCATATTTATTTTTATTTTTTATTCGCAGTTTTTCAGGTGGCATTAAGGGCCAACTACATTTAAATATGTACATATGTATGCTTTTGACCGGCAAAAGATTTCGTAACAAATAATTTGGATAAAACAAATACAACTTTTTGCACCAATTATGCTCAAGAGATAACGAAAGTTGCTTTTGATTTAGCTAAATTATTTATGCGAAAATTGTTTGTTATTTCAGAAAAGTTTTTTATTTGTTTCAGATAAATTATGTTTGATTTTTTTCTATAGTTTTAGTAAACTTTTTTGTCTGATTCAGACAAATATTTTGTTTGAATTTTTTAATAATATTCAGTAAATTTTTTGTCTGATTCAGACAAATTTTTTGTTTGAAATTTTTTTCTGAAGTCAATAATTTTTTTACGAAATATCATAATTATTTGTTTGAAAAAATCGTGGAATATTTTCGATAAACAAATTTTAAATTTAATTGTTTGAATTTACAAATTTGTTTATAGGACCATATTCAAACCAAAAATTGTCTGATTATGCAAATTAATTGTTTGAATATGAAAATTAGTTTTTTTCTGTGTATTTAATTCTTGACGGTATGTTTAATCTTTTAGACACTTGTATTTTAATCATTTATATCGCAGAGTAGTTTGCAATCGTGCATTGAATAATTTTGCATCGGCCTGTGCTGGATATCAGCGTACTTCAGAGAGATAGATGAAGCTGCTTCGCATTTGTGTTTGTATGTAGTCAGACCAGGTCATTTCAAATTAGTTCTGTTTAATTTTGAAAGTCCTTCAAACAAGTTTTTATTGCAAGATTTCCTTTTCTAGTTAATTGAAAATTTATAAAAAAAACAAGCTGGGGGACTAATTTAAAACAGGTTTAAGTTTTTTTTTAGTCTTATAGGGCATGAGTAAAATTGTCGCAGGCCTCTATCCCTTGGGCAGTAATGGGTAGATACAGAAAAAAAAATTTGGCTGTTAATGATAACACTGAAATCATTTACTCTTTGGATAACGATAATGATTTTGTTTTTATAAAGAATTAATAATGAAAGTATTATAATGACTTATTTCCACATATGATATCTTAGTGGGAACATAACATAGGGTTTACACTTGGGATGAGATCTGGGATATATATTTAAGAAAACGTCAAATTCAGTCCCATAAATAATTTTGTTACATGCAGACCTTAAATTAGTGTCATTGCAGTGCCATGAAATTTACAACCCATTGTTTACTGTATTTTTATATAAAGTTTGAATTTTGTTAAGACATGTTGATGGCTAATGTAGCCAGGAGGTAATGAGAGAGTTTTTACGAGAGATCTCATCAAAACAATTTATTGAAATGAGTTGCCAAATAAACGCAGACAATTACAAAAAAACACACATAGCTGCAATAAATGTTCTCATATCAACAAAGAAATTTAATGACAACTGCCACCTAGTTACACCCCGTTTGCACTAGCTGTAATTTGTTCATGTTGTCATAGGTGTGGTGATTGCGTGTCTATGTCAAGTTCTGATTGAAAATAATTTTCTCATTTCCATCATTTTTGTTTGAAGCCTTATAGAAAAGTAGATAGTAATAGTACGGTTGAGCAATAGATGGCACTGTTGGAAAATAAAACTGTCAAACTGAAATAGATCAACAACGTCATTGTTATTTTATAAAAGAGCTTTTATAATCCCCCGTCTACAACAGACTCAAAATGATAAACGTTAACACTAACATCATTAACATGGGAAGTCTACACTTAAGACTTCCCATGTTAATGTTTTTTCCACGTCTTAACATGGTTGCATTGATGGAAAATAAAAAATTATGTTTAATCAGAACATGACATAAACACATTCGCCACATATAAAAACATGAACAAATTAATGCCGTTGCTTTGCTTACCACATATTATGTCAAGGTTAATCCCAATTGTAGGCACTATGTAATATGAAAAGACACTAATAATATGGAAAAGTTTTAAGGAACCTAAAAACTCATTTAAACCCGGGAATATATCGATACCTTAATATGGAAAAGCCCTAACTAATGTTTCTCCTACTTTACAGGAGAAGGAAAAAACTTAATAAAAATTATAGTTTTGTAGTCGCGAATTATTTTTTAATGCAATTTTTTATTAAATTTTCCTACACCCAGACACAAAATGACACCATCTGTTATCAAAACGACCACATACGTTGTCGAAAGTGTATCGACCACGTTTGTACTCAAATTGTACACGAACGTTGTCAATTCGACAACGAAATATTGACAACGAGGGATTGTTGAATTGACAACGAACGTGTAGACTTTGACACCGTATTATTGTCAAACTGACACCATTAGGGTGTCGAATTGGCACCACAACTTTGTCAAGTTAACAACATATCGTTTTCGATTTGTAAATTTTCGTTCCTTTACAAAATCATCATAATAAAAAAGATTGTAATAGAATATATATTTTACGTACTCATTTTATTCACAAAAGGTTTTTTTTTAATTACAAGAACCAAAATATTAAATAAACTTAATTATAAAATATATTTTTCCGTTATTACATGAAACGGTGCACATGAAACGGTGAATTTTTAAAATCATGAACTGGTAATCTTTGCTCAAAATTTCGTTAATTATAACAATAATATTATATATTTATGCTCACAGGTCAATTTTTTATTTTCCTCAGCATATTTCCTTTGATGATTAATTGGTGTCATCAAATCTTAAATTATATCACAATAAAATGGTTTAAGATGCTCTATATAATTCCTATCGCAATTTATCTTAACTTGGTTAACACTCACCAACTTTTTGGAGCAATATGACGCTAATGCATTGTTTCTTCTTGCATCATTTCTTCACCATTGGTCCACTTTGGTTAGCACAGACATCAATTTCAAACTGTGAATGCATATAAACATAAAAATAATAAACCGTTTACAATCAAAACAATTTATTACCAATGTTTTTTTTCAGGCAAATATCTTCTCTCTAAGCTCCCCTCGCAGATATAATGGTGCTTCCTTTAAAACTTTCTCCAGTCGTTTTGAGATAATCTGCAATAGAACATTGCTCTATATTGATATTTCAAAAAATGCGTTTGGACAATTTGAAGGAAACTGACACAATGAAAAATATTTACTAGTACCCGTGGAATTTGACAACATTGCACTGTCAATTTGAGCACGTTCGTTGAGAAGTTGACAACACTCGTTGTCAATTCGACCACGTTCGTTTACAAGTTGATAATATGAGTTGTAAGCAAAAGTCACAACGAAAAGGTATCAAAGTGACCACATTCGTTGTCGATTTTGCAACGCCGTTTCTCCTTCAATGTAGAGTTAATGTAACAATTAATTTTATTTATACATATGCATTAGAAGATCTTCTATCCAAATATGCAAAAAAAACTCAATTAAAAAAAAAAGAGTTAGGGCCTTTCTATATTAGGGTAACGATATTAAAAATATATTTTGTGAAAATCAAACATCAGAATTTTTTAAAGTTGTAAACAAAAACATTATTTTACTTACTGATCAAGCAGCCTAAATACTATCGAATGCCCTATAGATATGTATACAAAGATAAAACTATTTATGGTATTTCCACACATACAAACGCATTATGGAACAAATGGAATATCCGGTTTGTATTTTTTTATGTTCCCTGCAAAAAAACAGTAACTCAAATATATTTTAAAAATCTGATTTTAAAGAAAAATTTATAAAGTTTAAATTTAAATTATACGAATTTTATTTGAACTATTTTTGAATTAATAAATTAATTATTTCAACTACTGGGTAGATCGATACAAAGAGTATTGATGACGGACGTAGCTGTCTAGAAAATGCATTCTGCTTTGCTGGTATCTAATTTTTCTTTATCTCTTTATAATTAAGAAAATAAGCCTAAATAATTAATTTATTAGTTTTAATTTAAAAATAAATAAATTTTAAATATATTAATATGATAATTAAATCATGGGTTTACAAAAAAAAAACAAATATGTCTAACAAATATGATGTATGAACATTTTTTTGTTTTTTTTTCAAATTTATCCTATTTAAGCTGCAACCCTATAAACTCCATTTATGAAAAAATCCTTCATTGTTATTGTGTTGACCCAAATACATTATCAAAACTAACCAAAACTAAAGGTATTTCTTCATAAGAATCAATTTACAAATGGCCATACAAGTAAACACACAACAAACACAGCGTCAGGTTGTGAATAAACCTAAATGTTCATCGTTGCAAATCCTGTATTTTTGTGCGCATTTATCACTGAATGCAAATCTGTTTTGCCACTGCAACTGCTCTCTGCCATTTGGATTTACAACATCTGTTTAGATGTTTAGATAGGATTTTATTTATATATTTTTTTTTTTTTTTTTTTGAATAGATTTGATAAGGTTCAATGTACGTTTAAAAAATAAATAAATAAACATAAATAGAATTTCACTAAAATTCTAAATATTTGTATTCACCTCTACAACACTTATGCATGCAGTAGAATGTTCAACATATTTTTACATAAAAGAGTTTTTTTGTTAAAGATTAAAGTAAATCCTTTCTATAAAAGAACTTTAGAAAAACCATCACTTAGTTCTCTTTTTAGATTTTCAATTAACAACACACAAATATACAATCACAAAGGAAAATCTAAAAAATAACCAGCGGCGGTTTTACAATTTTAGATAATTTTTTATTTAGATTTTTTAACGCAATTTTAGTTTTTAGTTGTAAAATATTTTTCTTTAAAACATGTGTTGTTTTTTGAGCAAAAAAAATATTCTTTTCCACATGTCATGTCCCTGCCTTGAGATGTGTTTTTGATCTGGTTAAATAAGCAGTGCAAGAGGTTTTGTAAAATTTATGATTTGAATGTTGAAAGGAAACGTGCATAAACTTGCTTTTATTTCAGCAAAATTACTTTTACCTGAAGAGTGTTTATTTAAGACATAAAAGTCGAAAATGAAATATAATAGAAATGAAATGAAGTTATTTATTTAAATTAAATTGGCATTATTTCAGAGATAAACGCCATCCATATTTCTTTGAATACAAGTTTTGCAGCCAAAAAATATTTTCGATTTATAAGACCAATTTTTAAATAGATAGGTATTTGGTTTAAAAACTTTTAAAAATCAAAAATAATTTTTATGAACACAGGAAACACAAATAAAAAATTTTCACCAATTAAAGGTTTTAATTGATTTCAGATTAAAATTTTATTAAATAATTAATTGATTCAATTATTTTTTTAGTTAGGATTTTTTTTTTTGCTCTATTTTAAACAAATATATATTGGAATCAATTAAAAATTTAATTAATTTATTTGATTTTAATTTAAAGCTAATTAAATAATTGGCACATATTTTTTTTTTATTTGCACCTTATTAATATACACAGTTTAGTGAACCATAGGCTGGATTGAAATAGTAGGTGTGGTACCTCCCATACAAAGAGAACAAGTATTATTGTCTAACTGGTGACCTGCAATAGGCATAAGTAACCGTTATACCATTTGGCATAGTCTAACAAAATACGACCTGAATTGGACCGGTGGGCGTGGTACCTCCAATGCAAAGTGAAAAAAAAATTATCATATACCTAGACAACTACAATAGGTAGAGTAGTGAAACTGCACAAGTAAGCTTCAGACTAATGTGCATAGCCTAGCAAAATACAGACTAGATTAGGATAGTGAGAGTGGTACCTTCTATAAAAAAATATATTACTATGCGTAGTAGTCTAGCAAAAAACAGATGGGATGGGACCAATGATCATCGTACCTGGCATATAAACTAAAAAAGTTTTGTCGTGAGAATAGCGTGCGTTTTCAAGTTAAAGGTTAACCATACTTTTCTTTCAAGTGTTTACTGTATTTTTTGTTGATGGGTGTAACGAAGTGCACTAGAGATGGCTAGTTAACAATAAAAAATTCACAACGTAGATTTCAATATATCAAAAATTGACAGTTTGTCTGCAGCTAACTTCACTTCCTAACTGGTAAAATTAGATTTTTCAATTAAAAAGCGCTTTATATGAATGCATTTTTTTAAAGAGAAACAACGCTCGACATGCGGATTTAGGTTTGTATATTATCTGTTATATCAAGAAGCCAAAATTAAGTCATTATAGGTAATTGCGGCAATCATGCTAATAAAATGGAATGACAGGTAAAAGTCTGCTGCTAAGGCTATCACAACGAGATATGCCTTTGAGAATATACACTCTCTCAACCACAGCCATATCGTTAATTATGTATTCTACATTATGTGCATTTAAATACTTTTGACCAGAGTACGTACTTTTTCACCACGAATAGTACATTTTTGTTCATTCTCTTATCATTTTCAATGAATGAAATTTTGTTTTGCGTTTGTTTTTTCACTGCACACAAATAAGTTTCATACACATATTTTTCATCTTCATAGGTATTTGGTTTTCAAACTGTTCACATATCTTTGTCCATGAAGTAATTTTTGTCCAGCTTCTTTTTTTTCATCGTCAATGAAAGTAGCAAAAATTTGTTTCAAAAATTGAACAGCACCATTCGTAATGAAATATTCTTGACGCATATTTCTTTCGTTTGTACGAAGTGTGAAACGAACATGAAAGAAAATAAATAAATGCGTCGTTCATTTTAAAGAATATATTTTAAAGCAATAGTAAATGTTCTATTGAAAAGGGTTATAAATTGACCTGCTCCCATGTTTTTACAATTAAAAATAAGAGGTCAATGCACATTTTCATTAAACATCCTAAATATTTACAATTATATGTACATAACGCACATGTACATATGTATGTAGGTAAGAACATACATTAAATAACCCTTTTCAATAAAACATATACTATTGCTTTAAAATATATTCTTTGAAATAAACGACGCATGTTCGTTTCACACTTCGTACAAACGAAAGAAATCATACTCAATATTTAATGTATGGTGAAAAAAGAAGAAGAATGGTGGTGAACAATTTTTGAAACAAATTTTTGTTTCTTTCATGGACGATGAAAAAGAAAGAAACTAAACAAAAATTACTTCATGGACAAAGAGATATGAACAGTTTGAAAAGCTAACATCCATGAATATGAAAAATGTGTGTGTGAAACTTATTTGTGTGCAGTGAATAAACAAACGCAATACAAAATTTCTTTCGTGAACAGTGAAGAAAACAAAAAGGAAATCAACAGTTTCTTCATGAATATGGAAAATGAAAGAAGAGAGAAATACCTACTCTGCTTTTGACTTCCTTTACCTTTTTTTATTTTTTCCCCTTATCAAATAATAGCATTTAATTTCCTGGAAAATTTACGAATTAATTGACTAGAATTCAATGAAACTTTCTCTCTAAAAATAATTTAAATAATAGAACAAAAAAATGCTTCGACAATTTTGGCCAAAACTTATTCTCTATGAAGATGTAAATGAAGTTTCTAAGAAAATGTCAGTTTAAATTTTTCTTTTAATGCTGGATTCCAAGAAATTAGATTTACTATTGTTGTGCTTTGAAGTAATAAAACCCGGATTACTAAGCAATCTAATATTAAGGACAAAAACAAAATGCCATTGCAAAATGCATTTTACAGCTGTAAAATAAAATTGTTAAATCACAACTGACCCTTATTTAAGGTTAGACGTTTGTTTGTAATCCAATGAAAAACAGAATGATTTAAAATACGAGAAGAAAAACACGTTGATGCATTAACAATCAAAGACAACGTCAACTATCATGAACAGAATGTGCCTTCATTTTTATCATCAGCATCATTTTTACTATCAGCTTGAACAAACAACATCATGCAACACACCAAGAGCAGTATAATGTGGTAGTAAATATTCTCCGAGTTTAACTAACAATTCAAAGCGGTCTACAAACAATTTGATCGCCTTATACCACCCCAAGTATTGATGAAAATTCATGATTCATTTAGTCCGTCACTGAAAACAGCGGAATATTTCAGAGTAACGAAGCGTGCCACATCATAAAAATGCAGCCTTTCCCTTAATGTTTTTGGTTGCTATTGTAGTTTAAAGTCTTTTTTTATTTTCTGAATCATGCCGACCACAATTAATATTTTCATCGCCATGAAGCAATGCAAAAGTATAAGTAATTAAATTAGGGTCAAAGGTGATAAAATAGGAACCCTACATATTTGTTTTAAATATATTTTTAAATATATTTTTTTATATATGTATGTATATAAAATTTGTAATAACATATGAATATGGCACCATATAAATATTGTGTTGCTTTTTAGGGTTACGTTTTTACACTTTGTGTACGGACAATGTATGTCCGTCTGTCCGTCGGTCAGCGCCTTTTATCTCTGGAACCGTAATAGGTAGACTCTTGAAATTTTCACAGATGATGAATACCCGTGGCCGCTATATTAGCAAATACTTAATCTTATAGGGTGTTCCGATAGAGAGGTGTTATTTACGAATATGTGCTTTTTTCTTCAACTGTAGGAATAATACACTAAAAATATGCAAGCAGCAATTAAAACTTAGTACGCTATTTAAACAAGTCTAAAAAATAAACTTAAAAATTAAAGGGTGTTCCGATAGTAGTGTGATTTGGATGTATAAGGCCTAAGTTTTGAACCACAATAGGTAGATAAATTATCACAGAAGATGTGTAACTGTAGCCACTATAGCAACAAATACCAAATCGTATAGGGTGTTCCTAAAGTGACGTATTATATGCCTTTATGTATTTATTTTTTGAGGTATAGGAGGCAACCACTTAAAATTTGCAGACAGTGATTTAATCTATGTTCGCGTTATAAGGAAGTATACAATATTAAACCTAAAAATTCAAGGGTGTTCCGATAGTGACGTGATTTGCATGTATGTATATGGCCTAAGTAGACTCTTCCAATTTGTATAGAAGATGTGTTGCCATGGCCGTTATGACAATTACTAAAAATTAAAGGGTGTTCTGACAGTGATATGTTTTTCACGTATAGTAACTTATTTTTTTAATAGTAATAAGTAGACTCTTGATATTTTCATATAAAGAGAATTGCCATGGCTGCCATATCAAATAACAAAATTAAAGGGTGTTCCGACAGAGACATGATTTGTACGTAAATAGCCTTATTTTTTGAACCATAATAGGTAGACTCTTTAAATGTTTACAGTAGATCTTGTACTTCGGCCGCTGTAACAATTACTAATATCTAAAGGGTATTCCATCATTGACATGTTTTTCACGTATATTACCTTATTTTTTGAACCGCAATAGGTAGGCGCATGTATATTTTTATAGATAGTGTATTACCATGGCCGCTATAACAAAAATTGCTTAAATTTAAAGGGTGTTCCAACAGTGATGCAATTATGACTTTAATTTTAAAAATAAAGTGTGACTCATAAGACATGAAAACATTAACAACTTGAATTTTTAAAGTTGTGCTAAACATAGTACGGAACCCTACGTGTGTGAGTCTAACTCGCACTTGACTAATTTATTTATATTTATTTTGCTTTGAAAGCAATCCACACCAAAAACCCTTACCTTTTAAGTGCCGCTTTAAACTATGCTTCAGTTATGGTTATGTGTTTACTTTATAAAACAGCGACATCTGTTAGTGGTTAGTGCTTCAGTTATGGTTTATGTACTTACTTTACTACTAAAACAACTGCTACTCTTACTGCTTTTTCTCCACTTTCTCTTGGAAATATAATATTTTTGCGAAAAAAAAAGTATCCTATATTGAAAGCAGGATGCTAATGTACCTCTTGAAAATGTATAATAAATAATTAATAAATCAAAACAAATAATCTTTATTTTAATTGCTTACGTCAAATAGACTACATGGACTTAAGGTTTGACATGTATCAATACAAGATATTACAGAAGCATTTAAACCCTCTGTTCACATGGTGTAATTAAATAAACGAGATACGTTACGAGATAAGATGGTGAATTGCTCAAATGATATAAAGATTTTTGGCCTGGAGGCAGTATTGGACCGTAGGTTTTTTAAAATGAAAATCCCAGCTGCCAAATTTTTTTTAGGGTTATTAGCAATTTACTGCAAAAATGGGGTGTTCCAAAATTATCTGGCAATTACCCTTTTAGTATTTAGAGAGTCTCGAGAGATATAAATTATTTACATCTTGCATCTTTTACAACTAAGCTTTCAAATAGGCTTTTCTTAAACAGTAATGTAAGTTAACTAAATATTGTACAGATTCGTGAAAGCAGAGCTTTTTGACCGGGGAATATCAAATTATATAATATTCATTGCAATCGGAAGCGCTCATGTCTTTTTTGGAAGCAGTTAAATTAAAGAGGAACTTCCATATGTCTTTTCTTCGATATTTCCCGAATAAAAGCTCTGCTTTAGTGCTTATAGAGAAAAACCCCAATTTTTCACCTTACTTTAACGCTTCAAAGAGGAATTTTTAAAGTTAAGTATAAGTCCTGAAAGTAACTTTTGAGCAAATAAATAGGCCTCTATGTCTATGAATTTTTAATTTTTATTTATTTATTATTTATTAACATTTTTTCATCTACTAGAACATAAATAAATTTAAAAAAAATATATTTTTTTTAATATTGAATATTTAAATTATTAGTCGACCTATATATAAACACGCAAATGATTTTTGGAAGTCAGGCTTAAGTTCGTTTAATTCTCTTTAAGTTGAAAGAATATTTTTTAAAAATTACGAAAGAAAAATATGGGAAATGTAATGCATTTTTTGGATCGCTACTCCCGTCTTCAGCATTCTTCGCATGTATGTTTGGGTGCTGTTTTATTTGTACACATCAACAACAAGGCGGTGGTAGACTTCTTTCTCACCAACCGAAGATAGATGATTGAATCCGAATTTACTCGTATTTCTTTATCTGAGTTTGGTTGGTTATTATATTATTATTACTGTAGGTGAAGTATCGAAGCAGACCGCTTCATTAATGGGTCCCATTTTTATTTCTTTGAGTCAATTACTACTACCAGACCCTATTCTTGACTTTAGTGAATTCAGACCGTCAAATGGTAACTCTTGGTCTCTAGTAATTGTTAGCATATGAACAATAGGGATATAACTTTTTAACAATTTTTTTTAAATATCAAAATTGGCATAGCACAGTCCGATAGAGCATAAAAAACTATAAGGAAATGTATATTTATTTTTTCGCTAATGACAAAAAGGTTGACACACTAACCGCGAAGAAGTTTTGAAAATTTTTAATTTTGTTTTTGGTTAAGAAAAATTAATAACATGTTTAATATTGAATATTTGAAATTTTATTAGTCGAACTATTTATTTTACATACAGATGAAATTTGAAGTAAAGCTTAAGTTCGTTTTATTCTCTCTAAGAAAGTAGATAGATACGAAGAGTGCTGATGACGGACATAGCTGTCTATAAAATGTGCATTCCACTCTACTGGTGTCTAAAAATTAAATTTTCCCAATTTTTCTTTAATATTATCACCTAATTTGTAATTTAATTTATTCTTTTTTACAAATAATATGCTTAATTAAAACAAAAAGTAGCTCAAGTATGAAATTTCATTAATACTTAGAGATGGTAAGAGATTATTGCGTAAACCAAAACGTATCTTTAACCTTTTTTAACGAAAAAAAATTAAAAATGAATAAAATTATGAATATTCAATATTGCACCTGTATAGAGAAATAAATTTGTGCGTGAACTTTTTTGAGAAAAATTACAAAAGATTATGATTTTCGTGGTTACTAGGACGTGAATGACCTCATGGTACTATGCCAAAAAATTGGTTATGCCCCTAATGAACAAGGCTCAGATCCCCCATGGCATCCACTTTTAAAAAGCTTCTACGAGTGGTCCTAAGTCGACTAAGACTAGCCTCTTCCAGGCACAGTCTGCAAATATCATTTTCCTCGATTTTCATCTTAGCTAGAAGATACATCAATTTTCCATGTAGAACCTTCGCCAGCACTATGCCATTACAGAGCTATACTCTGTATTATGGTCAACAGACATTCCCAGCAGACACCTGTTTTGCTAGTAGTCTGCGGCCTCATTCCCAGGTAAGTGTCACTTAACCCACCTCAATGTTAACACATTAACCGAGGCACAACCGCTAACTTTTGAAACACATTCCAGCACTATTTTGTGTTTTATAACCGACTTGTTGTCAAGTGCAATGAGAACTTTTTTCCATGCACCCGACGCATGCAGCGGCTCAAGCAATTCTGCCTGGTACACGGAGACGTTCGTCTCGTTTGGCTGGTTAAATAGATGATGTATACAACTAAAACACAACTCAAAGTAGACATATTTTCATCAGCATAAATTCATTTGCGTAAATATTTCTATTTATTTTTATCTTACTCCTACCACGATTTCCTATGTATAGGTCGAGTAGGGTGCAAGATATCAAAAATCCAGGAGAAACTGTTTTCATATTGCTCATGTCTTAACATCTATTATAGGTTTAGCATCGTCATCATCACGATTATTAAAAGCAACAAGAATATCAACGATTTTATAATTGCAATATGACTGATAAACTCAGAGAATTAGAAACATCTTTTTATACATCCATCTACATTTCCTATGTATAGGTCGAGTAGGGTGCAAGATATCAAAAATCCAGGAGAAACTGTTTTCATATTGCTCATGTCTTAACATTTATTATAGGTTTAGCATCGTCATCATCACGATTATCAAAAGCAACAAGAATATCAACGATTTTACCATTGCAATATGACTGATAAACTCAGAGAATTAGAAACATCTTTTTATACATCCATCTACATTTTTATAATTTTTATTCATTCATTCACTAACGCATAGCGGCCATTTTTCGCTTTTTATATGTAGCAGTGCAAAGTTTTATAAGTATTGGTAGGATAACAATATTTCGGAAGCACAGTGATGGTTGATATATTTGCAACTAAAATTTAAATACCGATTCAATAATTGGTATTTAAAAATAATTAACAATTAACAATTAAATTTAAATAAAATTAATTAAAAAGAAAGAATTTCAAACACTGGTAGCTATAAAATAAACTAAAAAATTGAACAAAAAAATGTTTACCAATAAAAAGTTTTAATTGGTTTTAGATTAAAATTAAATTAAATAATTAATTGATCCAATTATTTTCTTAATCGGGAATTTGTTTTCTGTTTTAAAGAAATATATATTTGATTCAATTAAAATATTAACTCGACTTTAATTTAAAACTAATTAAAATCTTCAATTAGTGCCAAAAGTTGTGTCTGTGTATTTTCTGTGTATTTCAGCATTTTGTTACAAAGGCTTCCTGTTACTTTAGGATATCCATTATTCGACAGTGCAATAAAGTATGTTGTTCAAACGATTCGATATGTTATTTTTTTATTTATTATTATTATTAAAATTTTTAATTTTATTTAAATTATTCTTAAATTCATTAATATTTATACTGGCTTAGTTCTTTATTATAAAGAGATAAAGAAAAATGTAATGGATAAATAGAAAAATTATTACAATTGAAACTACCTCGTAGATAGATATAAAGAATGCTGCAGAAGGATGTAGCGATCCAAAAAATGCATTACATTCTGCTAGTGTCTAACTTTATTTATCTCGTTAACATAAAGAACTTAAGCCAGAATAAATATTAATTTATTATTATTATTATTATTATTATTATTATTATTATTATTATTATTATTATTTTTATTATTATTATTTCAGAGCTACCATCTAAAACGGTGTAAAACTTTTTTTATATTAGCGGGTACTCCGGTGCGGTAGTAGAACTGTGCTGGTCTATCAGTCTGGAGTTGTAAGTTAGATTTCCAACAAACAATACAATAAATCGTGGTGCCGTAGTCACTAGTCAACAGCTTTAGTGACAGGCCATTCAAACTTCAAGTATCTTCTGGCCTAGATGTAAATCGATGAAGACGATGAAGCCTGAATTAAGCTGACCCGGTAACGAACATTACTAGATAACGTTAGTCTGAGTGAAAAATGTGGATGCTATGGGGACCTTGGCCTTAGACAAATTTTAGCAATAACAAGAGACTCGGTGATGCGGACAAAGGTTGAAAGTTATCATTCGCCAGCCTGAAAGCACTACAGTTGAGAGTAAAAGTCTAGTAACAGTACAAAACTCAATGAATGAAAGGTATTCATGAATTTCCAATCGGTCACCACAAATTAAGAACAGAAGTGTACCGAATCGACAACTCATAAAGTTAGTAGTCTGCTTCAGTCCTATTATATAATGTGAGCGCAAAGTGTCGGAGAGTTATTTTAGACTGCAAACAATCATGGAATTCAGGATGAGGAAGAAGACTCTGCAGACTAATTGGCCTGTGACATTATAAGGAGAAATTTATAAATTTCTTAATTAGGCTTAGTTCAGCACTAAATTGATTGGAGAAAAATGTCAAGTCCTTGGACCATAGACCTAATCGTAATCGTATTGGTAAATTTAAATAAAAGTAATAACTGTTATATTCGGTCTAGCCATATCTTATATACATTTTACCATAGTGATGTTAGACATACCTTACTCTGTTTCACAATTCACAACTATATATAGCTTCGATTTTTTCACTTATAGTTTTCAACTAATTTTTACAATTATAACAAAAAAGCATAAAAACCTAAAAACCTAAAAGCAATTAAACCTACCCAAGGCCAAAGGTCCTTCCTAAGTTCTCCCGAGCACTTCCATTGGTTCCATTAGTTCCATTGGTCGCTACCAGGGTTCGTCGACTGACTTTTTTTAATGATCAGGTCAAAGCACAATATACACAAAATTTGTCTTCCCAAGAGGTTTACAGTCCCCCAGAGGTCCCTTGACAGTCCTTGGGATTTACTGACTTCATTTAAAGTCTTATAAAAAACAAAAGCAAAAATCGGGAAAAGGAAAAATGCGATAAAAATAGAGATAGGATTTTGTTTTACGGTGCTTTGATTTACAAGGACCGATGTTACTAAATTACAATAGCAAAATTGTTTTAACTATATCTAATAAACTAGTGGGATTAATTTTTTGTAGCTTTTCAGATGCCTTGGAAAACCTGATTTCAACACGAACACGGACAGATGGAAATCGCTAAATTGATTTTGCTTTGTATAAGGATCCAGACTATATCTACTTTATAGGGTCTCCATGACAAACTGGCCCGTAACATACTAAATGAACCTGGTTACATTCGACTAAGAAGGAGGACACTGCTTCTCTCATCCGTACATCAGAGGGATAGCCCGCAAATTACAGTAACCGTGAAACATACTTTTTTTTCCAGCACTGGTTGGACTTAACATGTATATTTTTATTTTTAGACTTAAGATATGAGTAATTATTGATAGTTCAATTATATTGAAGATACAATAAATAAAAAAAAAATAAAAAAAATCCATGACAAACTTATGTATACCCTTTCCACCTGTGTTAATTAGAAGAAAAAAATTGCATATCAATTTCAGTTTTTTTTTTTTGTAGGGAGATACCAAAGCAGACCACTAACTCTATGGGTCCCTTTTCGACCATCCTTTGTTCCTCAACGATTTCTCATTGTGTGTAGGGTCACGAGTCATTAGCCTTTTACTCTCGACTGTTGTTATTTCAGACTGGAAACTTATACATGTCGACATTCTATCTCATCACCGAGCAATTGCAATTCTTTGCCTAAGGCTAAGCTCTCCACAGCATTTATAATATGTGTCTGCCAGTGGTCCAAAACCTTTTATGTCCACCAGTCTGCTGGACATCCACAGAAAATTTGCTCTACCCTTAACCCTTTTCCAGGCACAATCTGCAATTATCGTCATACCTTGATTTTAAATTTGGCCAGATAATACTTGAAGTTTCCATGATCTGTCACTAAGGCAGTTAACCAATTGTAGGCACCCCGATAATATCTAAGCACCTCTTGGTCTTCCTGCCTACTTGTAGTGAAAAATACCAGTGTGAATCGAACTAACAACCCTGGACTGATAGACTGGCTTACTACCTCCTAGCCCACCAAAGCATCCTTCCCATTCAGATTCTATACTTTCTAATCTTTAAAAATATCTTTGAATTGTAGCCATCAATTTATCCGAAGTGCAAAGTGCTCGTTTTATTTCCAACCCTATGCGTAACGTTGGCGTTTATGTAACCGGCCTTAATGCAATCTACTACCGAAGTTCGAAAATGTTTGACTTTATTATAAGCAGTGTGGGTGTTGCAACTATTTTATTAACTACTCGAAATTTCGCAGACTTGCGAAAAAAAAATTATATAAATATCTTTAATCAAAACCCCGAAATCTTTAAATTTTTTCTAAAAAATGGTATGAATATATTTTCGAAATCGACTTTAGACTTCTCAAGCTTAAGAGTTTTGTCATGCGTGAATCACATTATTAATTATCGTAAGCTGTTTCTTAGCAATTATAGACATATCATACAAAGTCAAAATCACCAAAATGCAGACATGGCGGCATTCAATTACATTTCAATTAAACTTAATAGTAATTTAAATCAGGATCAAAAGTCAATTACAACTAATTGTAATTTTTAATTGGGAACTTTCAATTGCACATTAAATGTAATTGGAAATTTTCAGTTACTAATGTAATTGTAATTAGACAATAATCATGGCTTGAATTTGAACAAAATTCGATTTTATTCTTAAAAATTTTTAATTACATGTAATTATAATTGAGTTATTTACTATTGAATTGAATTCAATTACTATTACCTGTTATTATAAATGGAATTTTGTAATTACAATTTTCAAGTAATTGAAATTGGAATTTTTCAATTACCATTTACATGTAATGTAATTGTAATGAGACAATAATTATGGCTTGAATTGGAACAAAATTCGATTTTATTCTTAAAAATTTTTAATTACATGAATAATAGAATTATTTACTATTGAATTGAAATCAATTACTATTACCTGTAATTATAATTGGAATTTTGTAATTACAAGTTTCAAGTAATTGAAATTTTCAATTACAAATTACATGTAATTGAAAAAATCTCAATTACAAATAGTTGAATGTAATTGTAATTGACAAATTACAATTACATATAATTTCGTAATTACAAACTGTAATTGACATCCCCTAAACATGACAAAATGTAAGATGTAATTCATTGCTTTAAAAAAATTTAGAAACTTGACTTCCGGCTCGTTAAGTGACGGGTAAAGGATACTTGCTAATATTTTTAACGTTTTAACATTTCAATGGAATTTACTTGTTGCTAGTTATCAAATTTAATTTGCCTGTTTTTTGAAAATAAATGAGTAAAGTTTGAGAAAAGCAAAAGGCTTATAAGCAAAGTTTTTAACCACTACTGTATGAACAGCAAGAAAGAGAGTATTATTTGAATGAATGTAAACATTTTGTATTTTTGGCGTTAAGTGAATAATGATGTTGCGGTCATTGGTATCAACAGCATCATCAGTTTTTTGACCACTATATACTACGAGTATTTAGCCCATCGTATACATGTATTTTAATACATTGCATGCATAAGTTGGTGTTTGTTAGCTTTATATGTTTGTGTATGTTTATAAATTTTTAACAAAGTAGCAATAGCAAGCCATTGTAATACGGTCCATTTTATCATTAGCAATTTTAGCCAATATGAGCCACACAATTGTTGCAGGCTTCGAAACCTCAATAATAACAACAAAAACAGAAAAAGGATTGTAAATGGACACAAAAACAAAAAAAAACCTAACCAATGAGAAAAGCAAATCCATCAGGATTGAAATGTGTTCAACTGTAAAATAATCGAAATAACTGTTAAATATGAAAATATACACTTCATTTGAAATAATATGGAAATAATTTTTCTTTTATTTATTTTTAGGGAGTTTAATTTAAATAATCTCGTATACATTCGTATTTAATAATAAAACAAATGTTTTTGTAGAACACAAGTAAAACCACTAAATATGTCAAAATTATTTATGTAAAAACATTTCAATGAATAATTAAACTGAAAAAATGGAAGTTAAAATTAAAGCTTCAAGTTTACATTGTAGAGAGGAGTCATTCATTCTCTTAACCAGTCTCAAGTTGTGCTTGAAGTCGTAGTCAAGCATAAATTCAATTTTTGGAGACTCGGTAATAAGTGTATTTAAGAATATTTATATAACCGTGACTGTCCATTATGCCATCCATCAACGAATCTTAATTTTCCAACGTCACCAGAAAAACCTTTCAAAACTTTTCCGAAATTCATAAAACTGGTGTTTTTTTATTATTGTAAATAGGATTATTGCTCATTTGTTTAAAATTTTTTTAAAGAATTAATTCTTATTTCGTAACAGTATTATGTTATATCCAAAAAAAATTTTAAGTGAGATTCTTTCATGACATCTTATTTTCTTGCATATTTAAAAAACAGTTGCATGAGTAAGCTCATATAATGGGAGTGGTCATAAGTTCATAAGCAATTGGTCATGCTCCTACCATACTATTAGTGAGCATTGCTCTGTTCGTATTATAAACGCAATAAGATGTCCAAGTAAGGCGAACTTACAATATTAATGAGCGCCTTGTTTACTCTTGTTATGTTCGAAAACCTCAGAGTGTTTTGTTTAGTATTTGCATAGAACTTTTTATAAGGCTTTTGCGTTTTGATTGTCCTAGTGGTTTACTGTGTTTTATATTACTTAAGAATTTTTTTTATATTTGTTAAAAAAAATTGTGTTTTCAGTTTGTAAACTCGAAGTAGTGGTAGTAAAGGTAAGTGCGGTAAATGCAAGGGGGAGCATAATTCGATACTTCACTCCTCGAACCGTTCCGCCACAAAAGTTGAGAAGAAATCATAAAATGTAAATCGCCCGTCTGACGTTCCTATCGCAAATTTGCCAATTCGTCATTTGGTAACATTTTCACCAACTGTTCGGGTCAATTTGGTTTCTGATCGATCGGTTCCCCTTCGTGCTATAATTGACCTCTGTTGCAGTATGAGTTATGTATGTGAGGATTTAATAAAATCAATGAAATTGCCAGTGTCCAATATGGACAATGATAAATTTTGTCGATTGAAGATTGTTTCCATACATGACTCATCTCAACAAGTTTTTTTTAACTGTAAAGGTAGGCAAATGAAGGGGATCAAAACGCCTGTTGTATCGGCCCCGGATCTGATAAAAGAAAATTTTTCGGGAATGCATTTGGCAGACCCGAATTTTAATAAATCGGCTGGAATCGGCCTAGAAGTCGCGTCTCAAATTTTGAAAGGTCGCATTTATTCGAACCCGGGATTTCCGTTGGCACAATATACCATATTTGGTTGGGTCATTGCTGGCCAATCTCCTTATTAGGGGATCAGTTTTCATAATATTTTTGAAAAAAAAAAACTAAATAAAAACAAATCTTTTGTAATTAAAAATAATTTTTATATATTTTTTTCATATATGTATAAGCATAACTTTAGTTTATGTTCAATATTGCAACAGAATATGATGTTGCAATGTGGCCGGCAATGTTTAATTATGATTTTTCATTTAATCTAATACTTCCTTAAATTTAATTTAGTACGTTTGAGGCCGTTCAGAGTTTATGTAGATCCTTTTTTTATACACCCTTGTGAGGGAGTTTCTACATAGATTCTAAGGAGTAAACCGTTAACGGTATCTTTTTAACCATTGCTCACTGCCTATTCGGCTTCTTGTTTAAGTCATATTATTAACATTAATTGTTGATTTTCACCATTTGTGTTACACACAATATTTAACTTAAAAAAGGTAATATTCAATAAAATTGATTATATATCAATATCTTCTTAAAAATTAACCACTTGTTTTATTTCTTTACATTTCACGCAAACACTCTATATGCACACATACATACATATGTATATTCTTAATATTAATTATATGTTATGTTACAGTCATTATTTTCATTTTCAAAGAAATATTGAAATTTTTGTTTTATTTTTTCGAAAATTGTGTGTAAAAATCTTTTCTAAAAATAATTTTTTAAAAATTTTTTTATTCGAAAATTTTTTGGAAAATTTAAAAAAAATTTTTTTTTGCTTATTTTTCTGTAAAATATCTTTTTGAAAATGTTTTGTAAATTTTTTTGTAAATTTTATTGAAATTTTTTCTGTTAAATTTAGGACCATTCTGCAATCTCTATTGAGTTAGAATGGTGCCTTGGCAAATGACATTACAACACTAACACGGACAGATGGACAGACGGATAGACGGACAGACGGACATACGGACATCGTTAAATCAACTTCTCTATGTATAAGGATCCAGAATATATATACTTTATGGGGTCGGAAATGAGTATTGTAGAAATTACACACGGAATGACAAACTTATATATACCCTTTCCACCTGTGGTGAAGGGTATAAAAATGGAAAATGAAATATATTTCTATTTTAAGCAAAATCTAAATGAAACTGACATAAATATGTGTTATACAATTTTTATTATTTTGGTTAGTTATTTGTTTATTTCAACTTAATATTTGTTACATAAAATTTTATAAATTCAATAAAACTTTTTAACAAATTTTCAATTATTTGTTTAACAAAGAAATTGAAATAATTTCAAAATTATGAATTGTTTCATACAAAAATTTCTTTGATTATGCAAATTATTTAATTTAAATTTTATTATATATATTATTATATTTTTTAAATTATAAAATTTAATCGAAAAAATAAAGGCCTTGATTTTTTTCGATAAACGATCTTTTTTGATATAATAAATAATAATGCTTGCAGATTACTTTCTGTTTGATTTCGTTTTTTTCGGTTACGTATATGAAATAAAAGAAATTATATTGCGTATACGTACCAGAGAACGGCAATGGATGGTTGCAAAACCATTCGTGCTTAATTTACGTCAAATCTTCTTCTACTTTTGACAGGATTATGGCTCTGTTTCAAGATCGGTCCCACTTTAATAGTATGCCCGCCTTTTGTACTAAAATCTCGAAAAATGTAGAAAGTCCTTTTATTTAAATGTAGAAAATCCTTTTAATTCACTGAAAATTTGTTCTTTTTTTGCAAAAAAAAAATACTGCTGTTAATGTAAAGGCTTTTAAATCATTTAATAATTTTGTAATGATAATGATTTCTTTTTTAACTTATGCTTATAAAACAGGTAATTAGGCAATATAATGTATTACTCCCATATATGGTATATAAACCCATTATAAACGATTATAATACACATTTTAATTGACTAAAAAAAGGTTCCTTCGAAGCTAAGCAAAAAAAAATTTTTTGCAAAATTGCTTAATTGCAATTTAAACTTATCACATTTTTACAATCTTTTACAACCATTTCTGTTATTTTGGATTTAATAAAATTTTACTTGAACCCTTAAGGGATCCTTTTGCTGAAAAGTGAAATATTGTAAATCAAAAACACATGTATAGAAAAATAAAACTAAACATTTAACGATAATTTATAACCCGCTTAAAGTAGAGGAATGTTGTGTTTGCATAAATGCTTAGAAAATAACTTTGGCAATTTATTGAAACAATAAATTATAATTCCTAGAAGAAAAAATTTAAGGTTTCTTTAGACAAACATACATTTAACACTTATGAGGTACATATATAAGGGCACTTAAAATAAAACAAAAACAGTTCATATTTATTTATTGCTTATTGCAAGAATGAAATCAAAATACCTTACACTTTAATTTGAAATACTGAATTACTTATAATATTTGCTTGAACTATAGTTATTTGAACAAAGGGATTATTGTTATGACATGTCCTTTGTAGCACCAGCAGTGTTAAAAATAGTGCCCTTCTATTAGAACCACATGTTTTTTGTGGTGTCTGCTTAAGGTAGAGTTATTCTGCGTAACATTGCTTACAGCGGGTTTACCTTTATACTCCCACGAGCAGCAGTAATGATTTCGAAAGATCTTGTCTTTCGTTTACTAAAACAGTGGACTCAAATTTGAACACCAGATATTAACAAGTCGACTAGGAAGGATTATCGATAAATACGTCACCCTATTCTCAGGCCTCTCTAACTTTAACCGTAATATGTACATAGATACTTAAAATGTTTAAGTATCTAAGAAGAGGAGTTGAAAACTTTAGAGCATATTGTGTGTCACTGCCCAGTATTACATAAAGGTATCTCTCTTTCCTTTTGTTTTTCTTAGTTTTAGTTAGATGAAGCTCCGGATATCCGCGTAGATGTGGTCAAGATTTGCGTTGATACCTAGCCGTGGGCCCTTTTTCGACGGCTGGTCTTACCACCGACCACCACTTAGGGGTTGAAGACTATCCAACTCCTTCTGTTTAGAATGCAACAGCACATATTGATCCACAATGCACCTACCCTACATACATCGATCTTAAACCACAACCACCACGTATACCCCCGAAGGGGACCTCACCAATAACCGGTCACAGAGACGGGAGGGTCACTGTGGGGCTACCGATTTCCATGCTACCAGTCCTTTTGGCACTGGTCGGGCCTCGAAGAGAACCCGTGTTATAAAACAACAGACCTTTTCTTCCAGATTTGGGCTCCAGGAACCCTAGCGTCTTGTGCCCCTATTATTTTCCCCGTGAGCACCGCGTCAATGCATTTGAGAATGCACTGCAATGACAATTGGCACCCCCGGGAAGTCTCCACGTAGATATGGCATTTCTGGCACAGCCCTTCTTAACTTAACCTATTTTAGATTCGATGCCCGCCTGTCCGTATTACTCTTTTGAAGTCGTTTTTTTACAAGAATTATTATTTGCTGTTTACTTTATGTGGATACGAAAATAAGAGTTGTTGACTACCTTAAAATCAATAAGAATATTTGGACAATTTAAACCTCAACACCTAGGTAAAATACTATACAGTGGATCGGAATCTTCCGTGTGCGTCCGCCTCGCACTTTGGCATTCTTTTAAGAAGTATTTTGCAATTTTGTTTCAATCATAAAATAACTCTAACAAAGTTTGAGCGATAACCTTAATTTTTATTGACTCTAAAAGTACTAGTCTACACGACCTCAAACTAGAGTACCCCAGGTATATGACAAACATAAATCCATACGAATTTCTTATTTTGGAATAGAATATTTAGCAAAAATTATATACATAGTTTAAATCAACCATGCAGTGGGGCAGAATCAAAATATTTTGGAAATAACTCAACCATTTGTAAGGAGCTAGACCGATTGATCCAGCATTTGATTTGAGCGTAGCAGAGCAGTATCTTAGCTTAAGTTTTGATGATGGATACTATCCACTTGCCAGGGGTAGCGTTATTTAGTCGCCCCTGCAAACTCCTTAAGAACTTGGTATTTCTTCAATTTTTGTTTGATTTTCAAATTACAAAACACATGGTCTGAAAAGTCTAGTAAATATATACAAAATGATACTTTAAATTATGTTTGAAAATTAGCTAGCTATAAGCAATTTAAAATTAAAATTTCTGATTTTTTGATACCCTGGTCCAGTTTTTTCTTTTCAAAATATGTGTACAATTTTTGTAGTCCATAAGTGGAGGTTATGGGTAAAATACTAAAAATTCCAAATTTGGGATTTTTTGTCTTTATTTTCGGAATTGTGGAAATCCCACCACAATTACCTTAATGTTGCAGATTTTTTGCTATTTGATTTTTGTTGCTTAGCGCCTTACAAACGGCTGAATTATTTACAAATATTTTGATTCTGCCCCACTGTGCCTTGTTGAATGTTTGTACCTACTAAACATTTAATGATCAGGACTGAACAAAGTAATGTATAAAACAACTATAATTTAATCACCACAACCATGTATTATTACAGAGAACAAAACATGATTCTTGGATCCATAACACAACCTCGTTTCTCTCTGTAGCCACGCTTAAAGAATTATATCTATATTCTCATTCAAAAGACCCAGTCTAGCATGCTGAAGTTACAAACTGAAGCGGATTATTTAAGCTTCATTATCAACATCCAAATTGTGCGCTTAGAAGGTCTATTATTTATATTTAAATATATGATCCACGCGAAAGTACGAAGTGTAGTATTGCGCTCAGATATTGAAAACTTTCTTGCGTTGTAAATTGTGTAGAGTTGTCTAGAATATATATATTTTTTTAACTAATTTATACTTTAATTTTTATAAATACCTACCACTGACAGTCATATGGAAAATCGGCTGGAATTACTTTTTCTAACATTTTTTTTAAATCTCTCTTGCCTAGCCTTTAAATTGGTATAAGAACTTAAACTGGTCACCTTGAAATCCTTGACATTATGTTTCACAGCTTAATATTAAATATAATAAAATATTCAATTACTGTTTTGAAATATCAAATAGCCACTCAAAACTCGTATTTCCTTAAGCGCAACAAATATCTACTAGTAACTCCCTGAACACTAAGCAATTGGAGGAACTTAGAATCAAAAAAAAGTCATAATTCAGCCCTTAAGTATGTAAACGTCCGGTCACACACGCTAAATGAAGTACTTAGTAAACGAGTTCACGCAAATACTCCTTGTGGAAATGTTCATGTATTTTATGGCTGGCGTAAGGGTATGTGCATGAGAATGAGAACGAGAATGTGTGCCTAAGACACTTGACCAAGAAAATATGGTCAGTGTTATGAACAGTTAATGTTTTGCAAAAAATAGAATTATCACTTTTCAACACATCTATTTTTCTTCCCCTATGCAATGGCAGTGGCACAACAGACAACACAACAACAAAAAATAAAGTGTTGAAGTGTAAATAACTGTTTTACCCAAAATTATGTCTACGTAAGACTACTTGCTATCTACTTCATTTGGAGTATGAGAAAAATGATTTATACAAAAGTTTCTTAACTTAATATATGATTTCGCTTAAGTGTGTTTGTAAGTCTTAAAAGAAATACGAGCAGCCAATGGATGAATATTTTTTTATTGGTTTTGAAGGCCAGTTGAAATACCAATATTTATTTGTTTATCTATAGTATCATTACCAATACATAAAGTACTTCAAAGATTTATTTTATTTTCTCAATAAGATGGAACTAGGGAAAGAGCAGAAACAGAAGTAGAAAAAAAAACTTTTTATATTTCACATTAAAATCATGAGAAACTTTACTCTAGCAGATATAAGTTATATCTTTGTGTGGAAGTAAATAAAGTTAAGTGGTTCAAACACATTTAAAACTTAACCGCGACAAGTTTTTATTTAGTCAAAGAAACTTTTTTAAACGTGGTTTAGTTTAATACTTTCCAATTTCTGAGCAACTTATCAATAATAAAAGCATTGTGAGTAAAGTTTTACATTTAATAAGAAAAATTTGTAGAACGCCTCCAGGCAAGGTTGTTTCATAAAATTAAAAAAAAATGTCCTTGCTTCCGGGGCTGGCAACAGTAGCATGAAAGAATATCTCTTATAAACATAAAATAAACTTTGCAATAAATCTTAAAAACTAGAAAATTTCTTGTAAAAAAGAAACTAATAACAAAAATTTAATTCAAATTTAATCCCTGTAAAAATCACAGTAAGTTTTAAAAACAAACAAAAATTCAGCCATGTTAAAAACTAATATTTAGTTTCATAAACCAAGAGGTGACAAGCAAGAAGTGTTAGTCTAATTTTCCTTTAAGTCAATTATTTCTTTTTTTATTAGGTATATATCAGGTGGTTAAATTTTAAGGACCGATGTTGAATGTGAACCACACCTAAACGTCGTTTTTTATGCATTTAATTTGTCATTTCTCAATTTCGGACTAACTCAATTTGAACCATGGAAAGATACACAGTCGAGCAATGGTCAGAATGGTGGCAAGAAATGACAACGTTGGATGATCACTTTTCGAAGAATTTCACTTCAGTGGATTCGTCAATAAGCAGAATTGCCGCATTTGGGCGAATCATAAACTAAGAGTGATTGTCGAAAAACCAATGCAACCGCAAAGAGTGACTGTTTCGTGCGGTTTATGGACTGGCGGCATCATTTCTTCTATAATGAGGCCGGTCAGGCAGTTCTGTGAATGGTGTTCGATATGAATGAGACGAACCTTTTATGGCCCGAATTGGAAGATATGGATATGGACGATATGTGGTTTCAACAGGAAGGTTCCACTTGCCACAAAGCTAACGAAACAATGGCTTTTTGGCGCGACAAATGCAATGGCCGTGTTATCATATATGGTGCCGATGTCAATTGTCCGCCAAGATCATGTGATTTGACACCGTTGGACTTCTTTCTTTGGGATTATTTGAAAGAAAAGGTGAACGTCGATAAGCCAGCAACAATTCAAGAGATGAAGGATGAGGTAATACGGCACTCTAACGGCATAGAACCTCAATTATGCCTCAGCGTCATCGAAAATTTGGAGCATCGGATGGAGGTGTGCCGCCAAGGTCGAGGCGGCGATACCAATATTATCAAAATAAAAAGAAATGACAATAATTTCCTAAATAATTTGTGTTTTATTCAAAATCAACATCAGCCCTTACAAATTTAACCACCCTTTATAAGTTTCTACATAATTCCTATAATATTCATTTCCGACCCCATAAAGTATACATATATCTTCTGGATCATTACACATAGATTATTAAGCGATGTCCGTCTGTGTTCGGGTTGAAATTAACTTTACCAACGCAAATTTTTCGATAAAATTATTACAAATAAGTTTTTGATAATATTTTTACAAAAATTTTCGAAAAAATTTTAACAAAAAAACTTCGATAAATTTTAACAAAAAAGTTTCGATAACATTTTTTGTAAGAAATTTTATAAAATTTTTTTGGAAAACTTTTAACGAAAACTTTTTTTAAAAATTTTATTGTTAGAAAAATTTTAATAAAAAATTGCGATGAAATTATTACAAAAATTTTTCGATAAAACTTTTACGAAAAATTTTCGATAAAATTTTTAAAAAAAGTTTTCGTTAAAAGTTTTACAAAAAAAATTTTATAAAATTTCTTACAAAAAATTTCCAATAAAATTTTTACAAAAAAATTTTATAAAATTTCTTACATAAAATTTCCAATAAAATTTTTACAAAAAAATGTAAAATAAAATTTTTACAAAAAATTTTAAATAAAATTTTCAATCAAATATTCACAAAAAATTTTCCTCAAAATTTTTAGAAAACATTTTCGATAAAATGTTTACAAAATATTTTCGATAAAATTTTTATAATAAATTTTTGATAATATTTTTACAAAAAAATTTCGATAAAATTTTAGGAACAAAATTTCGATAAAATGTTTACAAAACATTTCGATAAAATTTTTACAAAAAAAAATAATTTATATCTGTGTATTATATTTGTATCTAATAATAAAATTAAAATTCGGATGCGTTGTGAACAACATAACAGAGTAAGGAAATATTTAACATTACTATGGTGAAGTGTATATAAGATTCGGCATGGCCGAATATAGCACTCTTACTTGTTGTATTTTTAATTTAATTTAATTTAATTTTAAGTTTTTCTAACTAATAACCTTGTAGCATTTTTCTCGTTTAATTCTGCGTGAATGTTCGAATTCTTAATATAAAGGACTTGAATTATTTGAAGAATATCACATTTCGTCTTTTTTAATGCAGAGTCGATATCGAAGCAGACCACTATTTTTACGGTTTTTTTAACGCCTTAGACCACCAAAGATTTCTGGCACCACACGGTAATTTATCCCTACCTTGCATTTGTTAAATCAAGTGGTAACACTAGGGTGTGTTTTGTAATTTCTATCATTTGTCTATTTAGTTTCCCTAAATATTGTAAAATGGGCTATAGACCCGTAGGTTATTATACAACTATAATGCTTTAAACACATAGACGACAGCGGCTACACCGCTACACGACTACAAAAGCCATTGACTACGCCCTGTAGTCAGCTTCTTATATATATTGAAGACGACAGCTACATCGAAACTATGATATTTTTGTAGAATACACATTTTTCTTTTATAAAAATAAAATAACTTTTTCAAAAAATACTTTTATCATATCAAAACAAATAAATATTTTTGCTGAAAACCTTTTGATTTTAAATGAAATTGCAATTTTTAATACTATGACATTTTCTTCTGTTGAATAAAATAAAATTGTCAAAAAGAAAAATAGAAAAATAGAAACAGCCTAAGTTATCTACAGCCATAATGGTGGTCGTGTAGCATAGAGCTTTGATGTCATCAAAATAATAGTCTTCCTATAAACGTTGTCTATGTGTTTAATGCATTAACAAGTAAAATCTAATCGTGTTAGTTTAACAAGAATTTTATTTAAATTTTTAAACGTTTTTTTTTTCAAATTGACAGGATTTATTAAAATATATTTCAAGGTATATTTATTTTACTAGGTAGTGGCATCCCTACAACAAATACAACAATACAAGAACAACATGGCATTTTGTTGTTGCTTTGTAGTTCGAAATGTCAAAAAACATATAAGCAAATTGAGAAGGCGTGTATGTGTTTTATTGCTTTCTCACTTCTACACTATAAAATTTCTGAACACATACAACTTTTGACATGTCGAACTACTAAATTAGCTGGGCGGACGACACTACCTAGTAAGATAAATATACCTTGATATATTTTTACAATATAAATTCTGTTGATTTGAATAAAATTAATTTATATAAATTAATCGTATATAGATTTGAATAAAAATTAAGTTAATTTAACTAATTTTGTGCTTAAGGTTCTATTAGTTTTTTTTTTTTTGTTAATATTACCAACGAAATTTGGTTCAGTTTATGGCATCCACATTTAACATTGTCTCTCTGTGTTCCTAACCCTTAAGCTAGCCAGTGGCAAACATTTCAATGTCCACCATCATCTCATCTCAGCTTGACAAGTTAATCCAGTTTAAGGTACTTTGATTATATACCAAAAACTTTCCTAACTTTTTGCCTATAGGCTATTGCCTCCTCAGAGGTATATGTATCCATTCCATTCGGCCAATAAAACCAGAGATTCTTTAGAGAGGCTTCCTTAAGCATTTTTTAAATGGTTAATAAATAGACTAACTTTTTCAGTATCATACTCAACATCTATAGAAAGTTTTCAAATTATTTAAAATTAATAAAAAAAAAGAGAAAGTGGAGAAAAAGCAGTGAAAGTACTGCAATTTTTTACCGATTTAAATGTACCGCATAAGGAATCTTTTATTTTTAAAAGCAGTATATTTTAAGCAATATTGAGCAACAGGTGACGCTGTTTTAAAATAATGGGTAACTCATTTCCCGTCTCACTTCTACAGAGCTTTACAATAATTTTGGAATTTTAGAATTTTATCCATACGTAAGAGTCTTAGAATTTGATGTGGATTACTTTAAAAGCAATATCGAACTAAATATTGTCAGGACAAACACAACCTGTGTGGGCACAGCTAGTAAATTTCTATTAAAGGACTAGCAAAGAATCATAAAATTATTAAAATAAAATTTAAACGGTGTCCCAATACACTGAGGGAAAAACGACGTAGTAAAATCGACAACGAATGTGGTCACTTTGATACCTTTACGTTGTCACTTTTATTTGACAATGGGCGTTGTCAACTTGTAAACGAACTTGGTCTAATTGAGAACGAGTGTTTGCAGTTGACGACGAATGTGATCGAATTACAACGCACGTTGTCAACTCGAAAACGAACGTTGTTGAATTGACAACACACGTTTGTCAACTTCTTAACGAATGTGCTCAAATTAACAGCAATGTCAAATTCCACGGGTTCTAGTAAATCGTTTTAATTTGTTTATTGCATATTATCTCAAAACGACTGGAGAAAGTTTTAAAGGTAGCACTGCCACCATTAGGTTTGCCAGGGAAACATAGGTAATAAAATGTGTTGATTGTAAACTGCTTATTATTATTTATATTTTTATATAATTTCACAGTTCGAAATTAATGCCTGTGCAAACCAAGGTGGACAAATGGTGGAGAAATGATGAACACCAACAATACATTTGCACCCTATTGCTCCAGAAACTAGGGGAGTTTTAACAAAGGTAAGAGTAATTGCGATCGGAATTATATAGAGCATCTTTAACAATTTTATTTTGATATAATTTCAGATTTGAAGACACTATTAAATAAAACATCAAAGGAAATATTCTTATGTTGATGAAATTTAAAAAATTTTCATTAATAAAATTTTTGGGAATTTAAATATTAATTATATAATATTATGCTAATTACCCATAACATTTTATAATAAAAATGCAATTTATTTGTTGGGGGAAAAGAGCTAGTCCCTATACGTATTTCACTGGGTGCTCAGGCCAGATCATCAGGAAACCTTTTTTCTAATTTTAGAGAAGCCAAAAATACTTTATAAGTAATAAAATTCTACAAAACACAATGAGAATTATTAATAGAATAATATTACAGAATATTTAAGCTTCAACAAAACACCAACAAACAAACCACGTTTTTATTTTTCCTTACTGTCCTTCTAAAATTTTCTGTGATCTATATATCACACAGGTAGTGTTATTATTAAGAACATTTTAAGCAAAGATTATCAGTTCATGATTTTATAACCTAACCGTGTCATTTTGAGAATAAAATAAGTATATAACATTTTATATTCTATTACAATCTCTTTTATTATTATGATGAATTTGTAAAGGAACGAACATTTACAAATCGACAACGATATGATGTTAACTTGACAACGATGTTTTGTCATTTCGACACCCGCATGGTGTCAGTTCGACAACAACACGGTGTCAAACTGTACACGTTCGTTGTCAATTCAGCAATCCTTCGTTTTCAGTATTTTATTCTCTAATTGATACCATCCGTGTACAATTTTATTAAAAACGTGGTCAATACACTTTCGACACTGTATGTGGTCGATTTGTATACGGATGGTGTCATTTTTTCTCTGGGTGTACAGGACGTTATTTTGTATGTCCTTCATATTTCATGTAACTTATTGCTTTCAGATTTCTATCTTTTAAGTTTTAGTTTAAATAACCGTTAGTGCACCTGCCAATTTTTTTTTTTTTTTTTTTGGTTCTTTAATTTCATAATTATTGAAACTAAAGTATTCTTGAAAGTATTCTTAAAAATAGTTTACATGATATTAAACAAGTAAAAGTGCTATATTCGGCCGTGCCGAATCTTCTATACCCTTCACCACGGTGATTTTATTTATACAGACATGTACAGCATTATCGATATTGTTGACTCTTTATTTAAATAAAGTCGTATAAAAAAAAATCATTATTCATGAGTTAAAGAAATAGAAGACAAATGAAAACAAATTCCGTTTGCTACAATTGTCGCCGTGTTGTCAGCTACTTAATGATATTGAAGCCGACGCTACATCGTAAACTCTGACATTGTTGTAGAAATACTTATTTTGCTTTTATAAAATTAAATAATTTTACAAAAACTTTTAAATATCTCCTCCAAAACTTTTTGTTTGTATATGAATTTGTAATTTACAATAATAATGTAATTTGTGACATTTTCTTTTGTTGAATAAAATAGAAATTAGCCTAAGTTGACGACATCCACAACGGTGGTCGTGTAGCCATGTAGCTATACTGGCTTCAAAAAAAAAACGTTTACCTATAAACGTGTGTATTTTATTTTTGGCAGTTTTTACCCGGTATCCTGATGATGTCTATGTGTTTAATGCACCTAGGTTTTAAACAAAGATCTCATCTATTTTAAATCAATCGCATTTAAAAAAAAAATCAAACGCATTTAAAACAAGTAAAAGTGCTATATTCGGCCGTGCCGAATCTTCTATACCCTTCACCACGGTGATTTTATTTATACAGACATGTACAGCATTATCGATATTGTTGACTCTTTATTTAAATAAAGTCGTATAAAAAAAAATCATTATTCATGAGTTAAAGAAATAGAAGACAAATGAAAACAAATTCCGTTTGCTACAATTGTCGCCGTGTTGTCAGCTACTTAATGATATTGAAGCCGACGCTACATCGTAAACTCTGACATTGTTGTAGAAATACTTATTTTGCTTTTATAAAATTAAATAATTTTTCAAAAACTTTTAAATATCTCCTCCAAAACTTTTTGTTTGTATATGAATTTGTAATTTACAATAATAATGTAATTTGTGACATTTTCTTTTGTTGAATAAAATAGAAATTAGCCTAAGTTGACGACATCCACAACGGTGGTCGTGTAGCCATGTAGCTATACTGGCTTCAAAAAAAAAACGTTTACCTATAAACGTGTGTATTTTATTTTTGGCAGTTTTTACCCGGTATCCTGATGATGTCTATGTGTTTAATGCACCTAGGTTTTAAACAAAGATCTCATCTATTTTAAATCAATCGCATTTAAAAAAAAAATCAAACGCATTTAAAAAAATATGTTACTCTATATACACACATACATACATATGTATATTCTTAATATTAAATATATGTTATGTTACAGTCATGATTTTCATTTTCAAAGAAATATTGAAAATTTTGTTTTAATTTTTCGAAAATTGTGTGTAAAAATTTTTTGTAAAAATATTTTTTTAAAAATTTTTTGTAAAATTTTATTCGAAAATTTTTTGGAAAATTTTTTAAAAAAATTTTTTTCTAATATTTTTCTGTAAAATATCTTTTTGAAAATGCTTTGTAAATTTTTTTGTAAATATTTTTGAAAAAAAATTTTTTTTAAATTTTTTTTTAAAAATTTTTTAAAAAATTTTTCTTTAAAAATTTGATTGAAATTTTTTTGTTAAATTTTGGACCTTTCTCCAATATATTGAGTTAGAATGGTCAGACTAAAGCAAAAAGAAATCCTTACAAAAAAAAAAATTTCATCATATTGACACATGGGGGGCCCTTTTAACTGCTCCTATTTGTCAGTAGGTACCCTGTAGGTCCATTGGCTACCTCTATGCGTATTGCTTTCTATTAAGGTCTCTAATACAAATCAAAGCAGAAAAACCCTACCAATCTAAAAACAAACAAAAATCGCCCCTCGCAGGGGGTTAATGATCCCCCGAGATCTGTATGCACTCCTTGCAATCTACCTGTCACACTCTAATATTTATTTGACAAAAAAAGGCAAAACAGAATCATTAAAGCCGAAAAAAATTTAAAAAAAACGTAAAAAAAACGTAAAAAAAATATAGGTGGGCGTGGTTTTTGGCCCGTAGCCTCCAAAGGAATGATCCGATGTTGCTGAATTGCAATACCAAAATTTTCGAAACTATGCCTGACAGATTGGTGTGCTTAAATTTTTTGTATCTCTTCTGATGCCTTGGCAAATGACATTACCACACTAACACGGACAGACGGACAGACGGACAGAGGGACAGACGGACAGACGGACAGACGGACATCGCTTAATCAACTTCTCTATGTATAAGGATCCAGAATATATATACTTTATGGGGTCGGAAATGAATATTGTAGAAATTAAACACGGAATGACAAACTTATATATACCCTTTCCACCTGTGGTGAAGGGTATAAAAATATGTTACTCTATATACACACATACATACATATGTATATTCTTAATATTAAATATATGTTATGTTACAGTCATGATTTTCATTTTCAAAGAAATATTGAAAATTTTGTTTTAATTTTTCGAAAATTGTGTGTAAAAATTTTTTGTAAAAATATTTTTTTAAAAATTTTTTGTAAAATTTTATTCGAAAATTTTTTGGAAAATTTTTTAAAAAAATTTTTTTTCTAATATTTTTCTGTAAAATATCTTTTTGAAAATGCTTTGTAAATTTTTTTGTAAATATTTTTGAAAAAAATTTTTTTTTAAATTTTTTTTTTAAATTTTTTTAAAAAATTTTTTTTTAAAAATTTGATTGAAATTTTTTTGTTAAATTTTGGACCTTTCTCCAATATATTGAGTTAGAATGGTCAGACTAAAGCAAAAAGAAAAATCTTACAAAAAAAAAAAATTTCATCATATTGACACATGGGGGGCCCTTTTAACTGCTCCTATTTGTCAGTAGGTACCCTGTGGGTCCATTGGCTACCTCTATGCGTATTGCTTTCTATTAAGGTCTCTAATACAAATCAAAGCAGAAAAACCCTACCAATCTAAAAACAAACAAAAATCGCCCCTCGCAGGGGGTTATTGATCCCCCGAGATCTGTATGCACTCCTTGCAATCTACCTGTCACACTCTAATATTTATTTGACAAAAAAAGGCAAAACAGAATCATTAAAGCCGAAAAAAATTAAAAAAAAACGTAAAAAAAAACGTAAAAAAATATAGGTGGGCGTGGTTTTTGGCCCGTAGCCTCCAAAGGAATGATCCGATGTTGCTGAATTGCAATACCAAAATTTTCGAAACTATGCCTGACAGATTGGTGTGCTTAAATTTTTTGTATCTCTTCTGATGCCTTGGCAAATGACATTACCACACTAACACGGACAGACGGACAGACGGACAGACGGACAGACGGACATCGCTTAATCAACTTCTCTATGTATAAGGATCCAGAATATATATACTTTATGGGGTCGGAAATGAATATTGTAGAAATTACACACGGAATGACAAACTTATATATACCCTTTCCACCTGTGGTGAAGGGTATAAAAATATGTTACTCTATATACACACATACATACATATGTATATTCTTAATATTAAATATATGTTATGTTACAGTCATGATTTTCATTTTCAAAGAAATATTGAAAATTTTGTTTTAATTTTTCGAAAATTGTGTGTAAAAATTTTTTGTAAAAATATTTTTTTAAAAATTTTTTGTAAAATTTTATTCGAAAATTTTTTGGAAAATTTTTTAAAAAAATTTTTTTTCTAATATTTTTCTGTAAAATATCTTTTTGAAAATGCTTTGTAAATTTTTTTGTAAATATTTTTGAAAAAATTTTTTTTTTAAATTTTTTTTTAAAAATTTTTTAAAAAATTTTTCTTTAAAAATTTGATTGAAATTTTTTTGTTAAATTTTGGACCTTTCTCCAATATATTGAGTTAGAATGGTCAGACTAAAGCAAAAAGAAATCCTTACAAAAAAAAAAAAATTTCATCATATTGACACATGGGGGGCCCTTTTAACTGCTCCTATTTGTCAGTAGGTACCCTGTGGGTCCATTGGCTACCTCTATGCGTATTGCTTTCTATTAAGGTCTCTAATACAAATCAAAGCAGAAAAACCCTACCAATCTAAAAACAAACAAAAATCGCCCCTCGCAGGGGGTTAATGATCCCCCGAGATCTGTATGCACTCCTTGCAATCTACCTGTCACACTCTAATATTTATTTGACAAAAAAAGGCAAAACAGAATCATTAAAGCCGAAAAAAATTAAAAAAAAACGTAAAAAAAACGTAAAAAAAATATAGGTGGGCGTGGTTTTTGGCCCGTAGCCTCCAAAGGAATGATCCGATGTTGCTGAATTGCAATACCAAAATTTTCGAAACTATGCCTGACAGATTGGTGTGCTTAAATTTTTTGTATCTCTTCTGATGCCTTGGCAAATGACATTACCACACTAACACGGACAGACGGACAGACGGACAGACGGACATCGCTTAATCAACTTCTCTATGTATAAGGATCCAGAATATATATACTTTATGGGGTCGGAAATGAATATTGTAGAAATTACACACGGAATGACAAACTTATATATACCCTTTCCACCTGTGGTGAAGGGTATAAAAATATGTTACTCTATATACACACATACATACATATGTATATTCTTAATATTAAATATATGTTATGTTACAGTCATGATTTTCATTTTCAAAGAAATATTGAAAATTTTGTTTTAATTTTTCGAAAATTGTGTGTAAAAATTTTTTGTAAAAATATTTTTTTTAAAAATTTTTTGTAAAATTTTATTCGAAAATTTTTTGGAAAATTTTTTAAAAAAATTTTTTTTCTAATATTTTTCTGTAAAATATCTTTTTGAAAATGCTTTGTAAATTTTTTTGTAAATATTTTTGAAAAAAATTTTTTTTTAAATTTTTTTTTTTAAATTTTTTTAAAAAATTTTTTTTTAAAAATTTGATTGAAATTTTTTTGTTAAATTTTGGACCTTTCTCCAATATATTGAGTTAGAATGGTCAGACTAAAGCAAAAAGAAAAATCTTACAAAAAAAAAAATTTCATCATATTGACACATGGGGGGCCCTTTTAACTGCTCCTATTTGTCAGTAGGTACCCTGTGGGTCCATTGGCTACCTCTATGCGTATTGCTTTCTATTAAGGTCTCTAATACAAATCAAAGCAGAAAAACCCTACCAATCTAAAAACAAACAAAAATCGCCCCTCGCAGGGGGTTATTGATCCCCCGAGATCTGTATGCACTCCTTGCAATCTACCTGTCACACTCTAATATTTATTTGACAAAAAAAGGCAAAACAGAATCATTAAAGCCGAAAAAAATTAAAAAAAAACGTAAAAAAAAACGTAAAAAAATATAGGTGGGCGTGGTTTTTGGCCCGTAGCCTCCAAAGGAATGATCCGATGTTGCTGAATTGCAATACCAAAATTTTCGAAACTATGCCTGACAGATTGGTGTGCTTAAATTTTTTGTATCTCTTCTGATGCCTTGGCAAATGACATTACCACACTAACACGGACAGACGGACAGACGGACAGACGGACAGACGGACATCGCTTAATCAACTTCTCTATGTATAAGGATCCAGAATATATATACTTTATGGGGTCGGAAATGAATATTGTAGAAATTACACACGGAATGACAAACTTATATATACCCTTTCCACCTGTGGTGAAGGGTATAAAAAACAATGTTTTTCACAACCTCTAAAACACCTTTTCCGAACATTAAACGAAGCTCTTTGCTTAGTTGTTTTTTAATCTTTTCTTATTTAATAAACCCTATACCGGAGAGTATGTAAAAAGGAGTCCAAAGTTTGTGACACAAAGAAATTACCTTAAGCATTTGGTACTGTTGGAATAGAAGTTAACCACAAAATTACACATTTATTTGTTAACTGTTACATTTACAACTGTCAAAAACTTAAACAACTTCCCTTTGAAATTTCAAATAAATGATCATCAATTATACCACTACACAGGAGTGTGTATGTGTGAAAACATAAATTTATATTAATTCTATTACAAATTAATTATTGTAATATCAAATTGGTTTTAGTAACTCCGTTCCCAGCAACTTCGTTCGTTTGTAGAAACAAAAATCCAAATTGTGGTAAGATTTTTTTTTTTCAATAACCCAAAACCTCATTAACATGGTGACAGTTGCGAAGGTATAAAACAACAATAAAAACCCAGTAAACCCGTCATGTAATTGTATTTAAAAACAATCAAATTTAAACAAACAAATTCTGGGTTGAATTTGTGTGCAGATGGTATATGTGCGTGCGCGTGTGTGTGTGTATTAATGCCACTATTTGATTGTGTGGAAGGTTGTGTTTGTTTAAATTCGAATAAATGAGTTTATCTGTTGTAGACGTGTAAATTGAAAGTTCATTTTGTGGTCAGTACAATTAACTAAGGAATTCATATTTAAATTGTTTGCTTTAAATAAGAACTTAAGACTCTTTCGATTAACTGAGGCATTAAAATACCACTGCTTACCACATACATTTGCCACAAACAATATAAAGAGCAATCAATATCCGTAAATAACAAACTTATATAAAACAATTATTAAGTAACCACATAAATGACAACTAAAATTAACTACATATTTTACGCTGCATAGTTTTCATTAACAATTTAAATTAAAGAAAATGCATATACATATGTATGTGGTGAAATTTAATTAAGAAATTAAATAAATTTAAATTGAAACTCAATTTTTTATATATTGCAGATTTCGGTGTTTGAAGTTTTAACAATTTCACACCCCTGTATGAACCAAACGGCCTTTTTTTGGGAAGCGTCAGTAGACCGTTCTGTTATTTACAAGCCGAAAACATGCCATTCTAGTCGCTTTTGTGGATATGACATTCAAACGCAAGAGTGCATAGTGGGGCAGAATCAAAATATTTTGGAAATAAAATAGCCATTTGTAAAGGAAATAATTCGCTAAAACAAATGGTAAACAAAAATGTTACACTTTTTTTAACATGAATTCCTAAAACGGAGAAAAAAATTTTTGTTTTTTAAAAAACTAGCTAACTCACGTTTTTAGGGTTCATACCAAAGGCTAAAAATGTAACCCTATTTTTTTCGCTACAATGTCCGAGGCGACAGCGCCTCTTATCTCTGGAACCGTAATAGGTAGTCTTGAAATTTTCACAGAAGATGTATAACAGTTGCTGCTATAGCAGCAAATACTAAAACGTATAGGGTGTTTCGATAGAGACGTGTTATTCACGTTTATGTGTTTATTTTTGAAGGCATACACTTAAAATTTACAAACAGTAATTAAAACTTAGTTCGCTATTTAAACAATTATAAAAAATAAACCTAAAAATTAAAGGGTTTTACGGCAGTGACGTGATTTCCATGAATAACGCCTTAATTTTTTAACCATAATAGGTAGACTCTTGACATTTGTACAGAAGATGTGTTGCAACGGCCATTACAACAATTACTAAAAATTAAAGGGTGTTCCGACAGTGACATGTTTTCACGTATAGTAACTTATTTTTTTAATCGTAATAGGTGGACTCTTGATATATTCATAGAAAAAGAACTGCCATGACCACTATAACAAATAATAAAATTAAAAGGTATTCCGACAGTGATAGGTAGACTCAGGAAATATTTAAAGTAGATACGTTGCTTCGGTCGCTACAAAAATTACTACAAATTAAAGCGTGTTCCATCAGTGACATGTTTTTCTCGTATATTACCTTATTTTTTAAACGCAATGCTGATATTTTTATAGAAACTTCATTACCATGGCCGCTTAACATCAATTACTTAATTTAAAGGGTGTTCCGATAGTGATGTAATTTTCCCAGATATGACTTTAAATATTTTTTAAAATAAAAATTAAACGGTTTTGCGAAAGTGACAAATATTTATATATTTGTAGCTTAATTTTTGAACCCGAACGGCTCGACACTTTAAACCTACGCAGATTATATAAATATATATAAAATGGTATAAATTTGTCCCCTATAAGAAGAACAAATAAAAAAAAACAAATTTTGCATATATAACCTTATATTTGAACAGTGATAGGCTGACATTTAAAATTTACACATATTATATTTTACAATATTTACTGTAACATCAAGTAACGAATATAAATTTAATTAAAATAAAGATGATCAATAAATCCCGCAAGTTTGAAGAATCTGGCCTTCTCTTCTCAACGTTATAGGCAGACACTTGATATTTACACAGGGTATTTAGTACTATGCTCTAGTACAAAAATAATTTGAAATCAAAGGGTGCCCTATAAGACATGAAAAAAGTAATATAGTACGGAAGGTACCCTACGTGAACTTTGGTGATATTTCATAAAAAAAATTATAATCTGGATACATCTCATTTTCGGTGTTTACTCACAACTCCCTTTCACCCTTAGGAGAAGACCATCCGCAGTACTACTTGAAAACAGTTCTACTTTACCTGTGTAAATTTTCATTATGATATCATTTACGGTTTTTAAACCACTGTGCAATGTTATCGCCCTGCATTTTGTTGAAAACTAGCAACCAACAACTTACGTGTAAGCAAATCGTTTGTGTAGCAGACAATCATTACACGTTACAAGATCATAAGTCTAGCCATGATAAAAATACAAAATCCCCAGCAATAGTCCGATAAGTAAAATCCAGAATTTAACGCCATCTACATCGTCCACTACAAACGAAGTTCTAATGGCGACTACCTAAACTTGGAGCACTAAACACTGGCATACGAAGGTCATTCTGGGGGTTAAAATGTCCCCCTCCAGAATTTTTGAAATGTTTAGAAAATATGTCCTCCTACAAAACCTACAACAAGGGCAGTTTAGCCAAGATAAAATACATGCATAGGGATGTGGCGACTTATCTGATAAAAAAACTTAACTGCACAAACAAATCGATCAATTGCAAACAAATCGAACAATTGCGATTTAAATGAAAATCAAAAGACACTTAAAAGCGATTGATTTAACTGCGATAACTGCAGTTAAATCAAACTAAAGTTAAATCAAAAACTCTCAAACAGACCTTTAAGATGTAAACTATTCGATATAAAACATTAAACATTTCAACAAGACTCGCCACCATTCCGTAAAGCCAATCAAAAACACACAGTTTTTAACAAGAAACGTTTCAAGCTTAACTTCTTTCCTGGCATAAGACCTAATAGAGTTTTCGATACAGTCCAATCTACAGGCCGAAGTGTCAGCAAGAAAATATGAAACGATTAACGCTTTTAAGAAAGCTGTATTCTCGCACAGACACTATGTGAGCTGCTCTGGCAGCTTATACGGGCACATACCGGTGCAGATATACAAAAATAAATGATTTATTATCTTCCACGCTTCTACAGCATAAAATTCATTATTATATAAGAAAAATTTAAGCAGACTAAATCGAAAATTGAAATTTAATAAACAAAATATTTTAAAATAATCTGCCTGGTTGTTTATGTAAAAAAAAATTCTTATTGAACTCCTACAACCCCCCTAAATAACTTTAGTTCTTCAAATTCCTTATAACTTGTTTAATAAAGCAATTTACAGTTTAAATTAAGCAAATTAGTTTAACATTTATTTTAATTGGAAGTTTGAATAAATACAAAAGAATGAATTGTTAATAACATTAACACTCTTGTTTTCAATCAACTACAGAATTAAATAGAGAATAATCATCTTCGTGTTTATCATCATCAATTAAAATTTAAGTAGCATTCAATGTCATGCCTAAAACAAATTAATTCATTTAATATTTTCAATATAAGTACATATTATTCTGCCAAAAGCAAGTCTTGCACTTTTATGTATTTGACATTAATGTGTTTGAACTTTATCTTAGTAAAAACTGAAATGGACAGTTGTCCCTTTTAAAACTGGCGAAATAATCGAATTATTTAAGAAGCATGATCAAATTATTTATAAGAAACATGTTAACTGAAAACTTGGTCCACCAAGTCCAAGTGTTTGCTGTGTTTGCTCTCAAGCAAACAGTAACATGATCAGGATGTTGCTCTTAATGTTAAGAGATCTCCAATCTACATCAAGCAAAGTCATGCATCACACAGACATGCTTACTAACTTTTTCGTACCACCATTGCTAGGCATAGTATGTCATACAGCGTGCGATACAACCAATTTACTGACAGAAACTTTCGGCGAACGAATAATTGCAATAAATCGTTCGGTTAACTGGCCACCTCATTAATGTGATTTCAAGCCATTAGATTATTTTCCCTGTAAAGTCCCAGGTCTATGCAGATAAACCAGAAACGAGCGAGTACTTGAAATCAAACATTCAATGCATAGTTGCCGAAATACAAATAGTCGCGGCGGCCAATTGCTCAAAATCATATTTAATCATTAATGCCATAAAATTATCTAATTAATAAAGCCATTTAGATATGAAATATGTTTTTCTATATTTTATTTCAATTTAAAGTTCTATAAAAAACACCCTGTACAAACAGGACACGCAATTGAGTTATTTAAAGGTCTGTATTTCAAGTGATACCGTCGCAATTTACACAACTTTGGCCTTATTATGCTTTAAATACCGGGTGTTTTTTTTTTTTTTTTGCTGCAAGAGAACTTAATATGATAATATAAGACATAAGAAATATTGTGAGCTTAAGTTAGGTTTAGCAGGTAGCTGTGTGTGGACAGATCACTTGGGTCCAATATGTTTGTCCCTTTGTGTTACCTGCAAATAGAAGAAAAGAAAAGGAAGAAAAAGATAGAAAAAGAATATAGACAAGATGCAGCGAAGAGATTCAAGAAGAGTGAGAGAATAGTTATACAGACAAGTGGAGGAAAGAAAATTGCCATAGAGGGCGCACTAGCCATAACATGCGATTAGCTAAGTAGCTTTCCCTCGCCAAGTGGGAGTGGGTTAGAAAACGAACCGCAACTCCTCAGAAAGGAATTTATACTGTTTGATTGCAATACAGAAACTTCAGAAGGGCTATCAAACTACCGCCGTTCTGGTGTTAAAGACATCGGTGTTCCAGTGCAAGACATAGGCAGAGGAGGTTTTCTACCGATTCCTTCTTTTCCTCATTTTGGCAGCTTCTGCAAAAGCCGTTGTAAGAGATGCCCATCCTTCTCGCATGGGCTCTAAATAGGCAGTGACCAGTGAATGTTCCTATTAATTCATGTAGCTGCATTCTCGGCATCCGAAGTAACAAAGCTGTTTTTACTGGTCTTGTGAGGACCACATCCTTCTCGCCGTTGGATCATCTGACCTCAGCCAGATAGGCTTATGCGGTACTTCAGGCCGAGAGGGGAATGCCACAATAGATGTCTACAGCGCTATTAAGGAGCGGTGTCCAGTTCATCCGCAACACTGTTGCCAAGGTTAGCCATATGTCCCCGTACCCATTTAAGGGTGACAGTTGAATTTTTCGCCATCGCATTCAAGTATGCCCGGTATTCCAGGACGAGATTTGATGTGCTAGATACACATTTGCGAGACATGATAGCGGCTTTACTGTCGGTACAAAACAAGATATCCCTATTCGATATTCAATAGTACTTTAGCCGTCCTTTTGATGGCAGATATTTCTGCTTATAAGACATTGAAGTTATTTGGGAGTCTGAATCACATTTTAATTTTAAATTTTTCTTCTAGACTCTCTCCCCAACTTTCGGTCCCCTTTTGGGTCCATCTGTATAAACAGAAAGTGTTGGAGAAGGAGGAGAGTGACACTCCGTCTTGTCGAAGTAAAAACTTCTTACGAAGAAGGGTCTAGGGGTGCATTCGATATTCCTAGAACGCTGGCATGTCCCCAGAGTCTATGGTTACATGCGCCTATGACATTAAGTCATAAAGTAGAAATACTGTTGAAATGAAATTTTTGTATTATAATGTGGATGATAATTTCTTGGCATTTATTTTTTAAATTTCCCGCATACCTCCGCCGCGGCTACCAGTTACATGTCCAATTTATCCAATAAATATGCTTTTCAAAACTTTAGCGCTCATCATTCGCCGTAATGGCATTTTGTAAGAAATAAGGACCGATGATACCGCCAGAACTGCACAAAGCAGTACATTTTAATGGATGTTATGGTAATTCCTAAACGGCTATTCGCTCTAATTACGGAAATTTTGCTTATTGACTTATTATTATTTAACCAGAAATGAGCTTCATCAGTAAACATAATTCTTTAATAAAAATACTCATCTTCGGCCAGTTTCAGCAAAAATGCGACACAAATGATGGGCCTTTGGCTTCAGATCTTGTAGGTGCTGTATTTTATTGGCACGTAAGCCAAGATCCTTTCCTAAAATTTTCCAAGTAGTCGAATGACAAAGGCCAACAAGTTCAAAACTAAGACGAATTTACATTTCAGCATCTTCTTTAATACTTCGTACTGCAGCAGCAAAGCTTTGGTCTTATTTATGGCTTTGATACGAGATGAACGATCAAGAACTGCACAAATTGCGTGATCACTTGACTGTAAAATGGACGAAGTGTTTTTTTTTATACCCCGATCAGAAATGTTTTCTAAATTCAGAAAATCTAATCTTAATTGCACAATTTAATTTAGTGTTCACATATGCTCAATTAATTAGTGCTTGACGACTGAAAAAATATCGCGTTTATTATAATCGTGAAAATTGTTGTTTTGAAAACGTAGAAAACTTGGGCTTTAAAAAAATACTGCTATTTTATTGGATACATGTAAAAACGCTTAAAGAGAAAAACGTACAATTTTCTTTGTAATTTTTGATTTCAGGCAACTCATTTTGACATCTGTAGTGCCATTCACTATTCAATGTTAACTATTCGGGACTTATTAAAAAAATGTAACAACAAAACTTTGCTATTCAGTAAGGCTTTTTAATAACATTTGATGTTGTTATAAATCAGCTGTTTTTCTTAGCAAGTCGAGTATTGTTAGTTTAACCACAAACATTTTTGTGTCGTTTACTTTATCAAAATATCAAAAGATAAAGTCGGCCATTAGATGAAGCTGATCGGCTGACGCGCGGCTTCTTTTTTGGAGCAGTATTTGTTGCCATTCTACAAAATGTAAAATATTCTAAATAATTAATATTTATAATTAAAAGACATGCATATGTATTTTACCGACCTTATAAAAATTAATTTAAACAATTTTTTAGAAATAAAATTAAAAAAACAAAAAATAAAGCACTTGTGTGAAAAGTTTTGTATATTTTGTTTGTTATTTTTCATTCCTCTTTGTTCTTTTCGCTATTTTGACATTTTATTTATCAGCATTTCCATTTATTTGTTTTTTGTATTTTTATTTGTTAACCAAAGGTTAGTGAATCGCAAATGCGTTAGTGCAAGCGAAAAAACATGTTGATATTTTTAACAAGTGTTAGATCGTTAAAAGTTAGTGAATTGCACTACTGAGTTGACTACCTAATGTTATTGTGCCATGCAGTGAACTCAATTTTTCTCACTGAACATAGTTCTTAGTAGAGATACAACAGGGTTGCACTTCCTATGTTATTCAATTAGTGATGCAAATATGTACTAATTGCTCCATTTAGTAATTGAGTTTTCCTCTGGTAAATTTAGCTCAATTAAGCCCTTTATTGCTAAATACTCTAATTGCGCAATTAAGTATTATGTCTGAACAGGATATTATGAACTTCGCGAATAGATTTATTTATTTTTCACAGTAAATGTTTACAATTTCGCGGCGTTGTTCTGGCGTTAAGCGATTCATGATGAGTTGCCTAACCTTACTGAACAGAAATGTCAACCCTGAAATTTTCAACTGTCAAAACATACTTATCGATATCGTAAGTTCTCATGCAGCTAAAAAGACACCCATTAATTAGAATCCAATAATGGCTCTATCTTAAAAGATTTATCTGCTGGAAAAAGTAACCACTAGTATTTTTTAATAACGAAAATGTTTGGCTTTCTCTTGTAATGCTTAATTACATAAATAGTTAAGGAAAAAATGTTTTATTGGTGTGTATTTTTAAGAGTTTCTCGTAATTAATTTGTCGTAAGAATAACAAACACCCTTTCATTTTGTATCCCTTCACACCATTCGAAAACGTACTGTAAGCACCTGTATACACACACACACATTCAAAGAAATATAAAATAACGGTCCGACATGTGTTTAAATTGTCTTGCTTAACTCAGGCTTTATTGAAAATTATGTCACCCTGGGGATTGATACACACATATATTTCTGTATATTTACATTTGTAGGAGTGTGTGTGTGTGTTTGTGTATGTTCATATGTATACAATTATATTCTATTCCGTTAAATGGGTGAAATTTACGTGTGTAGATACTCCAGCGTAACTTAAATTTGTATTTAGCTGCAAGTGTTTTCTTGTTCTATTGATTTTGTTTTCAATTCAGCATTTTCTTATTTAACATACAATCTCACATACCCACACACAAACATCTGCACATGGACTGGTAGCGTTATTTGTATGCATGCAAGAGTTTGTGTACAATTTTGGTTAATTATACTGCAGTTTTGCCAACCAAAACTTGATGGTAAAATGCGAAAACAGTAAATTTTCCTTAAAATACTTAAGATGCAATTAAATTGAATTTAGCATTAGTTTTTGTCTACATTTAACCAAACAAATACTCACATACGTTCACGATTGCACACATTCGTGTGCATTTACAAACACTTTGATAAGACACAAGCTTGAGATGATAAAATGTTCATAAAAAAGGTACTTTTTTGTTTTATTAGGCTTCCGTAGCCAAGCTAAAAACGTAACGCTATCCTTTTTGGCTACAATGTCTATCTGGATGTCAGTCCGTCAGCGCCTTATATTTTTAGACCCTAGACTGACTCTTTATATTTTAATAAAAGATGTGTTACTATGGCCGCTATAACAACAGTTAATAAAATTAAATCAGTCAAGTGCGAGTGAGACTGACACTATACCTTCAATATATAGTTTTAAAAGTACAAGTTTTAATTTTTTCATCTCTTATGGGGCACCCTTTAACTATTAATTATTTTCTATATTAGATCATAGTACTTTATACCCTGAGCAAATATCAAGTCTCTGCCTATAACGTTTAGAAGAGAAGACCAAACTCCTTAAATTCGCGACATCAAGGGCTCACCCTTTATTTTTTTTTTTTTTTTGTTATTTTCGTTTCCTATTGTTTTAGTAGATATTGTTAGATATAATCTGTGTGAGTTTTTAGTGTCAGCATATTAATGTTCAAATATGGGATCAAAATCATAGCAAAATCATGTCACTATCGAATCACCCCTCAATTTTTGTCGGAAAAAACATTAACTTTTAGAAATTTTTATAGCGTTCGTGGCTACGCTTCTTCTGTAAAATTTTCAAGAGTCTACCTATAACGGTTCAAAAAATAAGTCCAGACATTGTACCGAAAACAATGAGATAACGTGTTAACCTTTGTGTACGGAACCCTACTAAAATTTCGATAATGACTTGATATTCACGCATATGGCGTTATTTTTTCAACCATAATAGCTTGCCTATTATAATTAACACAGAGTATGTGTAAAGTATGTTCGCTATAACTACAAATATAAATAATAAAAAATTAAAGGGTGTTCCGATAGTGACTGGCTATTCACGCATACTTCTTGAACCATAAGAGGTAGACAAATAGATTTACACAGAGTATGATTTAAAATGCCTTCTACGACAACAAGTCACAAGTAAAATTAAATAAATAAAAATAAATAAAATCATTTAAACGAATTTGTCCGTATCTTGTAAACGTTATAGGCATGCATTTGAATATTACACAGTGATCATGTCATGTCATGTCATCAAGTCATGGTTTTGCCCTTATATTTTGCACCATAATAAGTAGACTCACTTAAAATTTGCTTGCACTAAAACAAGTATCAATTTCATAAAACACAAGTCTTGCAAAACAAATCGACTTCAAAACAGACTTATAGACTTATAATAAAGGTAAATGTGCAAATTGTATGAGGACACCCCCTTATATGCTTTTTTTATTACTCAAACAACCGCCGACTCTTAAAAGGATTTGAATCTAAAATAAAAATTGAAATTAAACTAAAATGTAACCTCAACTTTCAACAAAAAAAATAATAATAATAGAAAAAGAACTGCATTTAATTTTTGCCATGTGCGAAGCGAGGCATTAGAGTATCCATTTAATCGGGTTTTGATTTTATAAATACTTAATCGATTTTGCAATTTAAATTTTCATCGATTAATCCATTAAGGTTTTTATTTCGAATAACTCGAATAAATCGCGCATATTTAAAAAATTTGTATCCAATTGGAAAAGACAAAACTGATTATATTATATTTTATTAATGAGAACTTGTAGAAGATTTTTAAAAATGTTTTATTTATTTATTTCAGTTAGAATAGGCGGACAAAATTTTGAGCATAAATAATATGAACTGACAGCTTTTCGTTAATATAAAATATGAATTAAGTGCTCCAGTAGGCTAGTAGGTAGAATGCTAGTCTATCAGTATGGGGTTGTGGGTTCGATTCCCAAAAATTGTTTCACTACAACGAGTGAAGGAGGTTCGTTAATTTGTAATTGTATTGTGACAACAAAAATATAAATTATATCATTGTCGTTATACGGAAAAGGTTAGGAACACGTTTTGAACATAACATTTTTCATGAAATGCTATTTGCTTTTGCACTTCAAACACACTTATGTAAATATAATAGACGCATGGACTTGTAAACAATCCTCGTAGTAAAAGGAATTCTGAAACATCCCAGTGGTAAAATTAAAAAGGCCTTCTCACTTCAGGTCTTCTATAAGGCATGCTTAGACCTTCTCTCGGATACGATCCTCATTTTTGTATGCCTTCCAAAGAAGACCTTTTAGAAGGCTTGGCTCTTTCTTCTAAAAGATCTAGTATACATTCCTACTTCGCTTCTCTTAGTAGGGAAGTAGCAATGACTCATTTTATATGGCAAATACATAATTTTCTATTTTCAGATTTCTTATTTATAAATCACAAAAGTTCATTGAATGGCCTTTATCTACTTCATTGCTGCTTGAAATTGAGATGCAGTCGATAGACTGAATGCTAGTGCGCTAGTCTATCAGCCTGGAGTTTGACGGTTCGAATTCCAAAAAATTTTAATACTTCAATTAAAAATAAAAATAAATTAAAAGTGCTTAAAATTAGAATATAATTTTTTTTTTTTTAGTTTTTACTACGGAAACCCTTCTAAGAGACATTAAATTAAAGGCCTTCTAGCAAACAATATTCGGAAGACCTTCTCGAACGCTTGCCGGCAGAAGCGACAGTGGAAGGCCTGCTCCGCAATAACAACCTGTGTAAAAAAGACATGGAATACGAACGGAATGCAAACAGAAGGCCTTGTGCCTTCAAAAGAAGGGGTAAAGAGACCTTCTAGAAGGCCTTGATACTCCTTCTTTTTATCACTGGGATGCTTTAACTGATACTTAGACACAGGGCAGTTTACAGTTTATCTATTAAGATAAATTTACACTACTAAGAAGATTTGCATTATGCAGCTTAACAAATAGTAACAATTTAAAAAAAGACGTTTAATAAATTCATTCTTTTTAATACGATGTTTGTTTTGAAATTACTTTTAGTCGATTTGTCGATTAATCTATTAATTTGTTTGAGTTATTTTTTAGTCGAAATATTAAATTTGTCTTACTCGAACGATTAATCGACTTAAAATTCTACGATTACTCGAGCGATGATTCATCGAATGCATACTCTAGAAAACACCATAAAATTTTTAATTTTATGTTTTTATTACGTCTATGGAGCTTATTTTTAAGAGAGCTAATCAGTAGTATGAGTTTCTATAAAACTAAAAGAAAGAGAAATGTGGACCAATGCAGAACTTGGCGTCGTATAGCTGAAAGTTAAAATTAAGAAAGCAGAACTATAAATTATAATGTGGATCAACTGAACATTTATTTGTAGCTGGACCCGAAATTGCAAAAACTAATTTTAATTGAATAAACAAGGTAAACAGCCAGCTTTAATCAGATACAAATCTAAATAATATTAAAACGTAACAGTGTTATAACTTTATATTTTGCTGGCAAAACGAAACCACCCATTGTTAATGAGTTACAAATTTTATAGTTGAATAAATTCTTTATGTACCGAATTATTACACGTTACAGTGGTACTGGTAGCAGTAAAAATTGCTTTGGAGACAAACACTCAAGACAGCGCCAGCAATGATTCATATTCCACGATAAGTGCCGTTCAACTGACGAAAAACCTCATTGTATTTACTCGTAGCATGGCCCTCACATTAAAAACCTAACTGCGCCTGCTACTTTGTCCGCGTTCTTACAATATTTTTTGTTCGATTTTGCTTGGAAAGACTCTTATTTTTATAGTGCTACAGATATGGTTTATATATTTACCTTATTTAAAAGTACCCATCCCTGGGATATTAGCCAGAAATATAGGCTTTATAAAAAATTCTTGACTTTATATAAAAATCTAAAATTTTTGTAGAGTTCTGTAACTACTCGTAGTGTTTAAAATATCCCGCTTTCAAAAATAAAAGGTGCTGTCAAGTTTGCAGTACCTTTATATAGGTAAAATTGCGTACTTTCTCTACTTTTTCTCTATTTTCTTTTGAAAATTAGATATTTTTACGAAAAAAAGTATACTATAATTGGATATAAGATACATACTAAGGTACCTTGCCATAAAATTTTTATCAAATTCATCCAGTAGTTTTCACGTGATATGCCCACAGGCAGACAGACACACGGACATATGTACATACATACAGAGAGTTACAGTTTTATTATATGTATACGGGTAGATGAACTACGATTAAAGTCCTACAGATTAGGAGTGTAAAATTGTATGCCTGCACAAGAGGCCGTTGGCCTAGTAAGTGCGAAGATGTTAAAACACTTGCACGTAGTTGGTAAATCTGTTAGTGTCTAAAATAAAATTTTCCCAATTTTTCTTAACACCAACTTAAAGATAAGCCTGACTTAAACATTTCAAATGTATGTTGTGAAAAATTCGACTTATTAAATTTCAAATCTTCAATATTAACAATAGCAGGGCACCGTGCAAAAGTGTTTACCTAGCAAAGTTCGGTTCGATAGTAGATTAGTATCAAACAAGGCGAATTGATACAGGGTAAAATTACTATGGCAACAACTATAATAAAACAACTTTGACATTCCACTAGCATATATAAAATAATATATTTTTTACAAGACATTAGCAAAAAGATGACAGCAAAATATAATCAACTGAGCTATCGTTCCCACCTGGTATGAATTCGTCTTGGTATCAACTGAAAAAAGAATTTTTGGGGCAAAAGAAATGAACAAAACGTTGTTCTCATTGCTAACCAAGGTTGGCTGAAGCAACAACAAATATATGGTAGTAAATATTAAAAAAAATATCAATCACGAGCGAGGCTATAGGAGGTGGTAGACATCGTCTTACCAACTGACGATAGATAATTGAATGCAGGTTTTTTCGTATTCCTCTGTCTGAATTTCGTAGGTTAAATGGATAATCTTTGCAATTTAACACCACCCAAAGTAGATAGATGCGAAGAATGCTGAAGAAGGATGTAGTGATCCAAAAAATGAATTACATTCCTCTAGTGTCTAAAACAAAATTTTCCAATTTTTCTTTAAAATTAATCACATTATTTGTAATAAAAAAATATTCTTTCAACTTAGAGAGAATAAAATGAACTTAGGTCTGACTCTCATATGTATAAAATAAAAATTTACTAAACTACAGCATTTTTAATTTGTAGTGTACAGTGCATTTTGGAAGTCTTATATCTGTTTTATCATTTTTATATAAAGGATACATAAACAGCTAAGGAGTTGATGGGGGAAATGTACTTGACACTATTAAAATAGTAGGTTAGGTTAGGTTAGGTTACGTTGCACGAGTCGCCGGCTCTGTGTACAGAAAACCGACTCACAGGGATAATCAGGAAGATTCCTGCAGATCCACAACTTAGGTTAAGTGCAAAAACAAACCCGAAATCCGGATAAATGAATTTATCCTTTTAATATCGCAACCCGAAAATAGTACCTTTTATAGTCTTTTAGTACCAAGTAAACTCTTATTATCTTCCTTTATCATAAAATAGAATTGGAAATATATGTACCTTTTTTCTTTTTATATAAAAATAGCAATATTTTTATTTGACCAAAATATTGGTACATTCAATGAAAAAGTTTTCTGCACCACTCCCAGATACATAAGCTAACTCTTAAAGAAAACCCACCCACACATTAAAAGATGTATTTAAACTTAAACACCAGCATCCAACCCGTCGTCTATCAGCTTGAGAGTAAATTGAAAAATACTACTGCAGTCGTAATGTATGGCAAGCAGTCACGTATGTATCATTAAGATTGTATTTAATTGAATGTTCTTGAACGTTTCCAACAAAAAAAAATGGAAGACATGGGGTACCACATCCATTTTTGGTCATTTCTTTTTAACCATTCAATGAGTTTGTCATAAAATACAAATGACAAACGTTTATTTTTCTTAAATATATTTTATTTAATTTTATTTATTTCAAGTGCAGTGAACTCAGTAATTACTAATAAAGTTTTTGTTTTTTTTTTTCTTCTTTGAGTGTCTTGAAATAAATTATTGCCAAAGAAGGTGTTTTATTTCTTTTTATTTTTGCAGATAACGTTTTTACTATTAATTGAATTATTTTGGCAAGGGTAAGTTCAAATTAATATATTGAGAAATTAATTTTGACGATGGCACACAACTTCGAAAGCACTTTAAAAAGCCAGAATAGGATAACATACAGCTACACCGATTTCTAATGACCTTAAAATCAACGTGATTTAATAAACATTTACAAAGTTTAGATGCTTAATTTATAATAAAACGATTATCTTTGATTATTAAATAAGAAGTATTTTTTATTTAAAATTGCGCAAAAATATTTTAAAAAGATGCTAAAAATGTGCATAAAATAAATAATAAAATTAAAAATAAAATAGCGCTAAATTTGAATTTTTCGTTAAGTTCTTTTAAATGAATAATTCTTGCAAACAAAAAAAAACCGCCTTCAGAACAGATAGAAGGGCGCCAAACTATTGGGACACACTTTACATGCTAGATACACAATAGGAAACATTAGTAGAAACATGAAAATGTTACACTTAATGTTACACAATCATGTGTAGAAGTTTTTGCAATTAAAATTCACGTTTCCCATCTTGGTTGCAAAATTTTTGCGTTTTCTTAACACAATTTTCCGCCGTCTTTATTGATGTTTATAGTTTCTGCAGTCTGTCTGTCCTGTGAGGATTGTTTTATAACACAGTGCAACACAGAATAACATGGACTCGAGACTATAGGTTCGATTCTACTACCAAAATGTAGTAAAACCCTCGGTTTGGCGAAATTAGTGACTAATTATTCTTTATGGGCCTCGAAAGATTGTGAAATTCGGTGGGGTCTTCAAAAAAGGTGTCGTCAATTTTCGTCTAATATGTGATTCATACTAGGTGATAGCGCCTAACTTTGTTCGGCAATAATGTAGCCGAGGATTAGTTGAAAAAATTCTATTAAAATTCTTTTTCCAAATAAAAAAAAATTGTATCCAAGATAAAACTGATCAACTTTTGTCCACACGCCAATACAATCTGCACGAGTCTTGACACCTTAAATGGCCCATTAAGAGCACTTTGTTTTACAACAATTACAACAACAACAAAGAAAGGGATAAAAGTACATTATACTCAAAAAACGACCATTTTTAAGGTACAAAGTGGTTTAATAAGCTGTATAGGGTGCCTAGACATGTTCTGTTTCCGTTGTTCAGTTTTTACCGTGAATACAATTTTCCTACATATTGTTAGTGAAAATTTAGGATTCCCTGTAAGTTATTCTAGAAAAGTAAAACACATGTTTTAATTTTTTACGCTTAACGGTCCTTTTCACAATATAGTATGATTATTTTATTTTTACTTAAAATTAACTAACTGTCGGTTTGGTTAACAGGCACTATATAACCGACGGTTACCGATTTGGGTTTCACCATCATACGGTTACTTAACAAAGAAATATAATAGAAAGTATGGCAATGTTGTGTTCATTTGTTTACGAAAAATAATGCAATGGAAGATTGAATTTTAAAAATAGTTTTTTTTTTTTTTTTTGAAATCAAATAATACAAGTATACATGATTTTGGACTAGATGAACATAATGTTGCCTCATAGTTTATTTGGGACGCTCAATCCCTTTTATTTAATACCAAGGACAAATTTTGTAATTTAGGAATCACACTATTATTTAGTATCATTACATATGTAAATTCATATGTATGTGGATCAGTTTCTCTTAAGCATAACATAACTTGAGTTTTCTTTCTTGGAATAATAGTACAATATAAATTTATTTTCAATTACAGACATTAATATATTTTACAGATAAAACAATATTCAAATCTTTACAGTAGAAAAAACAAAAGGGAAAATATAATAATTTACGAATTTTTCATTTGAAATGTAAGTTTTTGATGCTCATCATCAGTGTTTTTGGCAGCGTTTTCGGCTATACCTTTTACTAAGGGCAATCAAACACTCAAGAAGACCCTGACGAACTTTATATATGGTAATGATAACTGAACATATTTTCATATAATGGAACCACACCGTTAACCCTCTCAGATGCTTCTTGCATTAGCATTATTTTTGTGGGATCCTTGCTTGGGTTTATGGTTGAACGTTCGCTAGCAAAACATATTTTAGAGATACCAATTAGTCTATGGGTAAATTAAAAAAACACTATTATGATTGCATCAGGCGATGTGTATGTAAAATACCATCCTTTTGTTCGACCACATCAGTGTCTAGGGATTAGGATACTTATGTACATAAAACCGCCTGTGTCACAGTTACCCTAGCATGATTAAACGTTTAGAACACATATTTACATATATTTTCATAACACATGATATCAGTGTTTGGTAAATTGAATTTATTTCCGTTGTATTTATCAAGAGTAATACTCCTTCCTCCTTGTCAAGCAAGATCCATTTACATATGTAGCAAACTTTTTGTTAATAAGTTTATTAATTTAAAAAAATAAATTACAGATATTTTTATTGAATAAAATCTGAGAATTAAAATACTAACCGGCACATTTTCTTCGGTTATATTTAACAAAAACTTTGTTGTTAAATGGTGTCAATTAAAAGTTAATCATAGTTTGTGAAATTCAATTTAACTTCACCTGCAGTTAATGTTCATGTTACTTTGTAATCATACATTGTGAAATTGGCCGTAAGTAGTAGAAATGAATCTATACTGTCAAGTCTGTGTATTTTTTGAAACGTTTTTATTTGTTGCACTGTGTAATTGACGTATATTTGTTTAACATGTGATAAACACAGAAGTAATGTATCTTTAAATGTAAATTGTTTATTTGATGTTGCCTCATAAATATATGGTAAAAATAAAATACGTTATCTAAATTTAATCCATTCATTATCAAATTTGAAGCCCGCCAACAGCTAATACTTTCAGTGTGACCAGGTCTAAAAATATTATGCAGCTTAATCTGATTTAAATTAATGCTAAAAATGCTAAAATTTAAATATTGGTTTTTAATTAATACACCCATTATAAAGTATTTATTTTTCATAAATCGCTTTATAATATATCATTTGAATAAAACAAAACTCTTGAGAAGACAATAACTGATTAAAACTGCTCTAAAAAGCCGAACAAAAGTTTTTTTTTTTATTTTTATGTTATTTATTAATATTATTATATATATACATATATTAATATTATTTTCACACTATAACTAAAAGCCCTATTTTTTCAAATTAGTACTTGACTTATTGTAGACTCAACCCGATTTGAGACAAAAACCCACTATATTCATGTGCGACAGTAGTGTTACTGCGGCGAGTAGATACGAAAATAGTATTTGCTATATGTGTCTGAACTAAAATAAATAAATTAACCCTTTGACGCGTGGCGTACATTATAATGTACGTCGCTTTTTAACCGACTTCAAAAAAGAAGGAGGTTACTATTCGTCTGAATGTTGCTTTTTTTTTTTAACCGACTTCAAAAAAGAAGGAGGTTATCTATTCGTCTATTTTAAAAACAGTTCATTATATTAAAAATTAAAGGGTGTCCCCATACAACATACATGTTTTTTACGTGTATTAAGAACCGTAAAGGGCACCAAATTAAAATTTGAAAAAATTGCGTGTCGCTATAGCTCTCAACAGCAAAAATGAATAAAAAATAAGTTTAAAATTTAAAGGGTGTCCCTAGGTGACATAATTTGACCTGTTTGGGTCTATCTTTTGAACCGTTATAGACAAAACCTTGAAAATTTGACAGAATGTCGATTACTATGACCGTTATAATAAAATGTAAAAATATTAAAAATTTTAAATTAAAGGGTGCTCCAATAGTTCATTTAATTTGATGTATATGGCCATACTTTTGAACAGTTGTACACAGACCGCTGAAATTTACAAAGAACCTGTAGTGCTAAGTCAGCTATAACAAAAAGTATAAAATTTGAATTTGGAACTAAAAGGATGTCCCAATAGTTAATGTAATTCTATGTGTGTGGCCAAACTTTTGAACTGTTAGAGACAGACAGCTGAAATTTACAAGGAACCTGAATTGCAAAGTCCACTATAGCAAGTATACAATTTGAATTTAGGAATTATGGGGTGTCCCCATAAATTATGTAATTTGATCTATATGGCCCTATCTTTTGAACCGTTAAACACAAACACTTCAAAATTAGGCAGACTGTCCACTACTATCTCTGGTATGATAACAAGTATAAATATTTGGAATTATAATGTAAAGGGTGTCCCAATAGTTCATGTAGTTTGATATATATGGTTAAACTTTTTAACCGTTATAGACAAATAGTTGAAATTTACAAAGAATCTTTGTGGCCAAGTCCCGTATAACAACAGGTCTTTAATTTAACATTGTAAATTAAAGGGTGTCCTATCTTCGCAACCGTAGACAGAGGCTTGAATGGTGCCCCTATAAAAGACGGATGCTGATGAAAAGAGGAGAGGCTTGACATTCAAATAGTCTTCATTTTTTTCCCATAAGTTTGGCGCATCTTTTATTTGATTCAAATCTAATTCTTACAGATTATTTCTAACATTTTTAGTTTAGAATTGGTGTCCTTCTATCTGTTTTGAAGTCGGTTTTTTTTTTTTTGCAAGAATTATATCAACCAAATACTGATTTGTATTTTAGTATAAATGAAATTTTTTTACAGTTATCTGTTTGTTGTGTTGTTAATATTTGAATTCTTAAAATGCAGAAAAATTAGAAAATAGCTTGAGATCAATTTTGCATATTTTGTCTCGTCATTATCGACTCAGCGTATTATGTGTTAAGATTTAGTTGCAAATTAAAAACAAAAAAATATTTAATTCAGTGTTTTTCATTACAAAACTTAGATTTTTAGGTATTTTTTTAAGTATGTAAACCAAAAAAACTTTAAATCAATAAAAAAATAAAATAAAGTGAAAAGGTTTACATATTGTAGTGGATTTTACTTTAAAATGTACATCTCCAAAACCCACTTTAGAATAAAAATTAGTCCACATAATTTTTTACACATGTTTTTTGAAGCCCTTTTAAGCAATTAACACTATATATAATATTTTTCAATGGCCAGAATTAATTCCCGTGTCAAAGGGTTAAAGAAACAATTCTCCAAGTTTCCCGTACCATCCTACAATATTTGTAACATTAAAATTACTTTTTATGTAGTTTACAACATTTATTTTCTTGTCCACATAAAAATTAAAAACAAAAAAAATCTAGATTGACCTACACTAAACTTTACCATACCTTATAAAAACAGATATTTTTCTGGATATATTACATAAAGTATAAGAGTTCAAAGTATATTTAACTCAAAAAAATAATTGTTTTCGGTTTGGGGTGTCAAGTAAACTACCCATCGCCCCACCCGGTTATGCCCAAAAAGTATTGAGCTCTTTATCTCTATATCGATATATTATAGGCACATACTGAATATAATTTTGATATGTCAAAGGGTTCACAAAATTGGGCTGTACCTCGTGCCCCCTCCACACTATGCTCAAAAATTATTCAGCTCTTCATCACCATATATCAAAGGTATAAACTGACCTGTATAGCCTTCACAAAAATAGTATTATTATTATTATTATTATTATTATTATTATTATTATTATTATTATTATTATTAATGTAGGGGGAATAACGAAGCAGACCACTACTAAATGGGTCTCTTTTCGACCCCCTTCCGTCCTCAATAACTATAGACAACCGATATAACTTGCGGCAATCTTACTATCATTGAGTCTCGTGCTACAAGCAGCCTTTAATCTAGACTCTAGTGATTTCAGAGTGTCGACTTGGATTTATCGGCATTCTTTCTCATCACGGTGTCTTTAGTGATGTCTAAGGCTTAGTTCCTCCATGGCATCCACATTTAACATGCTTCTGCCCGTGGTCCTAAGTCTTACGCTAGCCAGTGCTGGACATTCACACACAATGTACGCTACCATCTCAGCGTCTTCCAGGCATAATCTGCAAGTATCATCTTCTTCGATTTTCATCTTGGCTAGATGATACTTGAAGTTTCCATGACCTGTCATTAACGCAGTTATCCAGCTTAAGGTACTTCTATTGTATCTAAGAACCTTGCTGGCTCTCCTGCCAAGGGGCTCTTTGAGCACCATTCGAGCCTGTCTACATGTAGTAGCCTCCCTCCACCTTTTCAGGTTTAGTGAGTTTAGCAATTGTAGGACTTTTGCTCGTATTAGGTAGTTTACACATGTACCTTATATATACATAAATATCTATTAAAGTTGTATATTTCATTTACATTGATTCAACTGTTAGGCGTTATTGATGCATACAAACTTCAAAGAGATTTCTAATATACACATCCGGATCTGAAATGTTCTAGGATGTTCGTTAACGTTTCATACTATTCGCAAACAATTCGAAACATTTAACAAAGTTCCGGTATATTTCGAAATGTTAAGAAATGCTCACAAATAATCTCCATAGGGCAAAACTTCTACCTCTTATATGTTTAAAAACATGCTCTGTAGGCAAAAGCGGAAACCTAAAGTATCTATTTTGGAAATAAACTAGTCTTTTCTTTATACTTTTTTCAGATCCAGACTAAAGCACCGCATGAACACTAAAAACGAAGCTCATAAGACACTCATTATAAAATTTTTAAATGAATTCATGTCTGTTCATTGAACACGAGCAACGATGAGTGGACAATAATAAACAATGAAGACCAGCGAGCCAAATGAGATGAGCTTTTAGGGTTTCCATATGCAGGTTTAAACAAGTATAGGTAAATGTTAAACACAATAACAATGAACTTGGGCGAGTTCAAGTTTTATGCTGGGAAAGAGTAAAACACGAACACAGTTCGTGTTCACAAGCAAGCAAAATACAGAGGATTTTTTAACAACATAAATTACCAGCAAAAATTTTAATCCAGTTTGGTATTAAGCATTTTTGGAGGCGTGAGACTAAAGTGACCAATTCTTCTGAATTAATAAAATGTAATGCAAATACTTTTTTTTTTGTCCTTAAAGCCTGGTACTCTGTTCAGTTTTTCATGCGGAATGCTGTCAAACTACATACGTAAAAAATTTGTATCAATATGCCATGAAAAAAGGTTGCAGAAGTAATACTCTATTTTTACTGTGGAAAAACATTGAAATGTTTCTGGCAACATTTTATGAAAGCTGTGAAATAAAGAAAATGGGCATTATTGCATGTGGAATTTTTTGTAAAATTTTTTGAGAAATATTTTTTAAAACAATGTGGTATTTTTAAAAGCAATATAATCGTAAAATTCTTTCAAATCGCGAGATAGACACCACATTTTAAATGTAAAATTTTCCTTCTGAAATAATAAATGTTATTCAACATTTTTCATAAATTCGAACAGAAAACTAGGCTTAAGAATTAACTAGGTAAATTAGAAATATGTAAAGATTATTTAAAATAATGACATATGTATTTTCTAAATATTTACAATTAAATTTAAGAACTAGTTCAGTTACTAATTACTTTTTTGGAAGTTTAATGTAATGTGTTTTCCAATCGAGTAAAGAAATTTGGCAATCACAAAATTAAGTCATTACGTGGCAAGTACTTTTTTTGGTAATGCTTAATTTTTTGCTGGGTTACGTTCATATTAAGGTTTTCATTTCATAAGAAATACAAAAACAAAAACCACTAGTACAAGCAAAACACACTAAGCCTTCCACAACTACTAAATAAACCACACTGAGTTTTTTAAACATGAGATGGCGCTCAATAGTATAGAAAGTTCGTTTTACTCGGTTAGCACATTGCGTTTATGGTACGAGCAGGCATGTGTTGTTAAGCAAGCTAGCTTGCGTTAGAGTATGACCACATACTCATGAGCTTATGAGCACACCCATTAGATGAGCTGGCTCATGAAACCGTTTAATCTAGACAAAATTTTACGTGAACATAATGGAGACGTATTTGGGTTTAAATTTTGCAAATACCTGTATTTAAATTAATTAATGTTATTTATGAGGAATAAATAATATTAATGTATTTTGTTTGAAAAAACTCTGCAAGTAGTTCTATTTCAAAATTATATCATTTTAATGTAACATTTTTTTGTATTGATAAAAATTATATCACAATTTAAAGAAACGAACTTTTGAAATCCAATTATTTTAATAAATCCCTTTTTAATTATATTCCAAGTCAGCGACAAAACTGAAACAGCATTTGATTTAAAAACGGTTTGATGCTATGTAATTCCACTTAATTCACAATAATTATGCGAAATTTACAAAGTGTAACATAATTTATGAATGTTTTGAAAGGTCTTTAAATACATGAAAATATTATTATTCCTACAATTAACCACAATCTGCTTCGGCGACCGCCGAAACAATAAAATTTAATTCCAAACTATAAATGAAGCAATAGCCACAAATAGAGTCTAATTAGCTACAGGATCAACAACAATTTAATATACCCAACAAACACACAAATTCATTGTACATAACTGTTAAAGTGAATAAAGCGTGATGTAGATTGTGCAAATAACCCTTAAAAAAACTTTTATTTAAACAAAGGAACAATAGTTTTTTTCTGTAACAAAAATTGCAGCTGCATTACACTTTTAAATTCGTTGCACTACCTATTCTTGTTTCTTAAGATATTTCTCTGCACAAAGAATCCTTTTATCTTTTAATAACTTTAATTCATTCATTAGGCACAAACTCTATTGTGGTGTAATATTTAATATGACAGTTGTAGGCAGACAAACGAATACCGGGCGGTCCAGATACAAGTATCTCTTTGAAGCATATGTTATTTTAACACTGATAGATTTTTTTCCGAAATATTTACTATCAGGTAGAGTAATACCTTCACGAACAAAAACGAGCAATATTGCTCTTATATCCAAAGTAAGTGCTGTGTTACCCAAACTGTGCGTTTGCTAAAAAAAAGTTTTAGCAAAAATAAAGTACCCACCGCCAGTGCTGTACGCAAATTTGTGCAGAAAATGTTCGAGACTGGCTTGGTAGTTGACAGCACTCATTGCCGAAAGTGAGTAAATAAATCGATCCAAGAATGTCGACTCACCATCGTCACAACAACTCGGCATTTCACGAACCAGCATGATGAGAATTTTGCACAAAGATTCGGATTATTCGCTTACAGGGTCTTTCGTTAAGGATTTTTAGTTTGAGCGTTGCAGAAGGTGAAATTAAACTTCACATTTGGCTAAAAAATTCGAAGAGGCGATTTTTTATCTCGGTGATTATATTAACAAACAAAATTGTTACATCCGGTTAAGACAAATGTATGATTCATAAAGATGTATTGGCATGGAAATCGGAGTGACCCATTTTTCGAAAATGCTGCTTGAAACACCATTTTTGTCAACGGCTAATGGTTTAGAGATTCCTAAAATGGAAGATATTATCTTGGATAATATTTGGTTTCCTGTAAGATGTCACATGTCACACAGCTCATCAAGCAATCAATCTTTATAGAAGTACGTTCATCAATTGTGTTATCAGCCGTTTTGGCGAGATCAATTTTCTTCCTTGTTGCGACTTTTTCTTGTGCGGTGCCGGTAAAAATCGATGATTTGCGAATAATCCAGAAATGATGGACACTCGTAATTTAATTTCGTCCGAACCATTGGTAAATCAAAAACCGTCAACATATTCCTGGACAAATGGACTGAGAGAGTAAGCTACTACGAAGCCAGCGGGACAGTCACATGAATGAAAACGTGTGCCATAAATAACGGGAATATTTTTTATCTATACATATCGCACCCTAAATACAAAAGGGTCACAACTCAAAATACTAAAATTTTCAGGAGAGGCAAAAAACTGTTTATGTGTAGAAGCAAAACATTTAAAATAAAAATAGACATAACTGTATTTTTCCAGTTAAAGAAGATAGTGATAGGAAGCGGTCCTTTTCTTGATCGCTGTCTCTTAATAAAATCTTCTTGACAACATTCGAATTGTGGCTCAGATTTTAAAGAATTTAATTATTAACTCAAACCAATTTAGTTCTACAACTCAAACAAATATGACTGTCATTGTGTATTAAATAAAAGTCCTTGTGGTTGCAGCAATAGTTGTTGTAACTATAACAACAGTCCCGTGTGAACAAGTATCTCATAGTTGTGGTCTATTTGGTGTATGTGGGTGTGTGTGTGTCTGATTTAATCTCGAATGGGGTTGTGTTGCCTTAAACATGTAAATCAAAATGATAAAGTTGCATACTTGAGTAGAGTTATTTCACAACAGGCAACAATTCGAGTAGGAGCCCAGTTAAACAAAAAATAAAATAAGGCACACACAGACACACACACACACACACACACTAATACACCAAAAACAAAAAAGAACTTAGAAACAAAAGCAGTCATTCAGACAAAAACCATGCAACGCCATTAAAATCATCACTTTAGATTTTTTGTTGTTGTTTTGTTGAACATAGTAAACAATAGTTGTTAAATCTTTCTCCAAAAAAAACAAACAAACAAACAAAATAACAATGAAATGGGGCAACAACAATCCAGAGCTAAAATGTCATGAAAATAATGGCCACTTTTGTTTTGGCTTATTTTTTTTTTTTACTTTATTGTAAGTTGATGTATGGCAAATTTACATTTAATTTTTTGTTGTTTTGTTTTTAACAAATTGTTGCATATTTTCTGGTTTTTATATTATTGTACACACTGCAATTTTTTTACTCAAAAAAAAATAAATTTCTATATGTTAGTACGTCATGCTTGTTGAAATATTAGATTTGTAACACTTTCTTCAAAAAGGTACTCGAAATCTCCCAATCAAACAAACCGTGTTTAAGATTTTGAAGTCTTCTAAACAATTCTTTTTAAAAAAACATGGCTGAAACATATTAATTTCACTGTAACAATGGTTGTGCTGCACATACTTTTGTTGTTAAAGATATTTTTTTGGTCACGATAAACAAGTTTAGGTTAGAATGTGATGATTAAAAAACAAAAAAAAAAAACAAAAAACTGCAACATAGTTGATCTTAACTAAACAATTTTCATTAAAAGCCCAACCATAACCAAAGTTTTGTAAGTATTTAGAAATAATATAGTATTTTTTAACCATGAAATATTATTAAAAAACAAAATATGGTAAATTTTCTTCGAATGTAAAGTATTACTAAAACAAAAAAAATCTGGGGTGGCCTACATTCAACTTTACCATACCCAATGGAAACAGATATTTTTATGGATATAAGTTCAAAGTATATTCGAATCGAAAAATTAATAATTTTCGGTTTGGGGTGTTAAGTAAACTATCCCTTGCCCCTTCCCGATTATGCCTAAAATTTATACAGCTTTTCACCTACATAAACCAAGGGCACATACTGAATTTCATTTTGATATGTCATACAGTATGACCTGTAAAGCGTTTACAAAATTTGGGAGTAAGTAAACTACCCCTTGCCCCTTCCCAATTATACCCAAAATTTACACAATTCTTCATTACCATATACCAAAGACAAATATTAATTTCGTTTTAATATGTCATATGAAGTGTAGAGTGTTCAAAAAATTTAGGAGTAAAGAAAACTACCCCTTGACCTCTTTAGATTATGCCCAAAAACTATACAGCTCTTCATTTCCGTATACCAAAAGCACAAACTAAATTTCATTTTAATATGTCAAATGGTATGACCTGTACACAAAAATAAATGCAAAAATAGTTGCATACACACACCCACAGACATCATCGCGAAAATAGCCAAAATAGGTTCAGGAGACCTCCGTCGAAATCCCGACCTCGATTTTTTCATGAATACTATACTTTACCTTATACTCCGTATGGTAAAGTAATTATTGTTAAAATCAAAATGTTTTCAAGTTTTGAGTTTAGTTTTTTTAGTTCATAGGAGTTTGATTTTACTGGTTTGAATTAAAAAAAATAAAAAAAACTGGAGTGGCCTACACTCAACTTTACCATACCAAAGGGAAACAGATATTTTTATGGATATATTACATAAAGAATATAAGTTTAAAGTATAGTCGAATCGAAAAATTAATTACTTTCTGCTTGGGGTGTTAAGTAAACTACCCCTTGCCCCTTCTCGATTATGCCCAAAATTTATACAGCTCTTAATCTCTATAAACTAAAGGCACATACTTAATTTCATTTTGATGTGTCATACGGTATGACCTATAGAGCGTTTACAAAATTTGGGAGTAAGTAAACTACTCCTTTCTCCTTCCCGAATCTGCCCATAATTTACACAACTCTTCACCTCCATATACCAAAGGCACATACTGAATTTTATTTCGATATGTCAAACGGTATGACCTGTACAAACTCCCCAAAAATAGTGGCATAATTTTTATAATAATAATATATAATTTTTGTGAGATCGGAGCTGCTATACTTACTTAATTGAACTTCGTCCAGCCCTTCGTACAAGTATAAAAAATCAAGGACCGAATATATTTTTATTTCACCATTTTGTCAACAAAAACGATTTTTTGGTTAGAAATAACAATTATTTCATCCCAGATAACCAAATACAATTGATATGTGTGCTGAATCCAAATCTGTTCACAGATTTTTTCTATCACGTCTAGTTTTCGAGATACTCTTATTTTAACAAAATAAAAATATTAAAATACTAGATATGTAGTTATTGTGATAACAATGGTCGGCAAAAAAATGTCGGGAGCTTGAACCTTGTTATGTGGTTGTCATGGAGTTTTATGTACTGAATCCAAATCTGTTTATATATTGATTCTATCACGTCTAGTTTTTGAGATATTCTTATTTAAATAAAATACTGATATTAAATATTTAAATATTATTTAATAATTATTATTAGTAATTATAATTATAAACTATTGAAAAAACATAATATTTTGTCCTAGTCTTCTTGATAAGGTGTTGTAAATTCGACACAAATGGGTATAATTTTCTTATTTGTTCTAGTTATTGTAATAGATGTTTTTTTTTTTAACTGTCATAAATTGTAAAAGTTTGTGACAAGACTTAGCCAAGCAACAATGCCAAGAATGTATATGGTGGTTTTATTCCCTTTCACTACAGATGTACTTCTTACATCCATACATATATTTTATGTTGGTTCATGGAAAACTGTATAATCTTTGAAGCATAGCTTTATTTATTATTTTTAATCTTTCATATAACACAGACTACTTTTGTGCAATTAACTTTCAGAGAACTTAATGTTTATTCTTTAAATTTTTTATATTAAATTTCATATTTGTTTTAGATTTTAAACTCTCGATATTTGAAATTTTTCCGAAGTGTTACTACGACGGCTACAAGTTCTAAAAATAAAGTAATGTTAAAAAATTAATTTGAAAAATATACAAAGACTAAAAAAATAATATCCAAGTTAATGCAGACAAATGAGTTGCATACTTTTAGGATAAAATAACAACAAGGAAATAAAAACTATTTTGGCAATTTTAGAGATTTTTCACATCGATTTTGCGATATAGGAAAAAAATCCTACGTTCAGCCAGGATAGTAAGATCTTTATCACCTATTTCGTCAAAATCGAATTGAAAAATCGCCAAAATAGTTTTTTGTTAGAATTTGTCTATAATACTCGTATATACAATATTTTTTAGTTTTAATAATATTTTTAATAAATCACAAAAAAAATTTCCCATTTTTCTTTAAAATCAATCACCAAATTTATAAAAAAAATATTCTTCAAACTTAGAGAGAGTAAAAAGAACTTACTTCCTTTGTATGTAAAAAGTAAAGTATAAAAAAATCATCGGAATTACCAGCACATCTAGTACGAAAATTATGTAACTGTACATAATTAGATAGAATATAATCATTTTTAAATTCTTTCTAAAACAAAAGTTAATAGATTATATTGTATTTTATAAGATATAAAGGTTTGTTAGTCTGAGTTTAGACACGGAAACATTTTGAAGGGAAACATTTAGTTTGGTAGCATATTGAGGTTGGGGTACCTGCCAACACGACTTGTTGACATTTGCTTTTTAAAATTGGCTTCTACAATAATAAAATGTTTCCGACAAAATATTCGTTCGTTTGAACGGAAATGAAATAAAACTGGAGTGCCATACCAAATGAAAACAGATATTTTTATGAATATATTACATGAAAAATAAAAGTTCAAAGTATATTAGAATCGAAAAATTAATTATTTTCGTTTGGGGTGTTAGGTAAACTACTCTTTGCCCCTTCCCGATTATGGCCAAAATTTAAACATCTCCATAAACCAAAGGCACATACTGAATTTTATTTTGATATGTCATACGTTATGACCTGTAGAGCGTTTACAAAATTTGGGAGTAAGTAAACTACCCCTTCCCGCTTATGCACAAAATTTATACAGCTCTTTATCTCCATAAACCAAGGGTACATAATAAATTTCGTTGTAATAAGTCATACGGTATGACCTGTAGAGCGTTCACAAAATTTGGGGGTAAGAAAACTACCCCTTGCCCCCGATTATGCCCAAAACAGCTCTTCATCTCCACATACTAAAGGCACATACTAAATTTCATTTTGATATGTCAAACGGTATGACCTGTACAAACTCCCACCCATGGAAACATGTTCGTATACTTTAAATAAAGTTTGCAGAAGTAAAATTTATTTAAAAAATTATTTATTTATTTAAAAAATAAAATAAAAAAAAATTTTTAAATATGAAAATGGAAGGATTTTCGTAAACTGTAAATAAATCTATACGTTTCAAAAGTTTCCAGAAGTAAAATCATCTTTAAATATGAAAAACAATTTACTTTTATAACTTTAATTTCTTCATTATCCATTTTGATATTCCTTAATCCAAAAGTCAATGAAAAATCGCCAATTATTTTAAAAATCACCAAAATCAAATCATTTCGCCAAATCAAAAATTGTATCTCCATATAAGAATGTAAATTGCCACGTTTGGCAACAAGTCGCCATATATGACAACCCTGAGTTCAGCCCAATGATGACAGAAGACAAGGTTACGCCATTACGAAATTAAAATTTTCTGCGCATGTCAACCTAATGACGTCATGAAATTGTCTTCCTTATAGCTAATAGTTCTGATTGAGAGTATAACTATAAATTGTGAGAGTTTTTAATATAAATTATAAGAGTTTGTTTGCAGGGTTACCCATTTTGGCCTATTGCTTAGATTTATTATTACGTACTTATTTGAAGCAATTTAATGATTACAGACTTGGCAACCAAAAATGGGCCGAAAAACATCGAATAACGGGAAAACATGCGCATGACGTATGCTTGGTTCAGCCATTCTTTAAGCGCTATCGGCAATTTTGCCGCTTATCCGCGGCATCTATTCCAGTCAATTCGGTGAGTTTACTGTAAATAAAAATTAAAACAACCCACATAATGTTTTCATTAACTCCATTTTCGTATTTATATTCCTTTCTTATACATTTCTTAACTAAAATTAATAAACACGATTCCACACTTAAAACACTTTATTGCTTAACAATTGTACACATTAAAAAAAAACTATAAATTGGTAACGAGCACTTGAATTTAAAAAAAAAAAAATAAATTTGTTTACTCATACAATAAAAAAAAGTATTTGTTTAAACGAAAAAAAAACTATATACATAAGTACATACAAATATTGCACTAATTTTCGAATATATATAAGTATGTTTACTGATAGTGGTCAATCAACAAGAGATCACGTTCAAAATACCAGTTAAGTTTATTTAAGTTGCATTCATAAAATTTACCAGATAATACCAGCAAAAAAATAATAAAAAGAAAGACATGTATTGTTTGTAAAAAAAAGTCTGACATAATGACCGACTGCTGCTGCAGTGAATTGTCAAATTCTTGTTTTTGTTGTTATTTGTTTGTTTATGAGATATTTTTGTTGTTTAAAATACTCTACAGCAATGTTTTGTGTTTTTAACACTACTTATTTGTGGTAACATTAAATTAAAATATAAACCACACAAAAATCAATTTAAAATTAACCGAAATAACCAAATATTTTGTAACTCAAAAGAGAAATTAGAAATTATAAAAAAAAATATTTACTTAATATTTATTCGTTCGAAATTGGACCAATATAATTTTTAAAGGATGGACAAAACATACATATACGAGTTTTGAATAGTTTTCTATTTTGTATGTTAGTTTCATTATATAGGTTACAAAACCATTTATTACTGTTGTCTATATCTGTACCAGGGATGGTAATTAAAATTTTTAAAAAGTACTAAAGTTGTACTTTTTGTATTGAAATTTTGTTTGAATAAAAATTTTATTCATATCTATTCACATTTAAAAATTTTATTCATTTTTATAGTTTTGTCATTTCTAGAGAATACACATTGCGAAAGTGAAAAAATTCACGGACCAACGGGTAGTAAAACCCTATACTCTGTTTGGCGAAATCAGTGACCAACTTTTACTTATGGGCCAAAAGTTTCTGAAAATCAGTAGGCCCTTCAGAAAAGGTGACATCAGTTTTTGTCTAATATCTCCTTCATACTAGGTGATGCCGCTCAATTTTCTTCATCAATAATGTAGCTGAAGATTCGTTGAATATATACATTTTTACCAATTATGCAAAAGTTATTCTGAAAAAAAAATTAAAAAATTAAAAAAAAAATAAATTGTAGCCACGATAAAACGGAACAACTTTTATGAACATACCAATACAAACTTAATATGTTAATAATATCTAGGCGCACAGTTTTGAGCCAAGTCAAGTTCCGGCCTATGCACACAATGTATATATTACACTAACCCATTCGCCCTTTTTGTACCCTACCCCTGATAATTCTTCTCTCTATTATAAACCGATGAAACTTAAATCACAAAAACAGTACATGATTTTTTAGGAAAGTTTAAGGTACTAACTGACTCCATTACCCATCAATATTAAGGAACACTTCTACTATAGTTTAAAAGCTAAATTTTGGCATACAATTAGATGTACATAGATAAGTTACCAAAAGAATTTAAAAAGGAGAAAAACGTGAAAATAAGTCCAAGTTCTTAATCCCAAAAATTTCGGCCGTTGAAAGTACTGAGATTAAAATTAAATCTAAATTCTTGCTGGGTCCACTTCTTATCGATATAATTGTATTGTACCAAGCAATAACTTGTATCTCATTTGCGATCTCAGTAATTAAATTTCGACCTTAACCTGGAGTCCACACCTGATGAATTTATATCGTGATGAATGTGAAATTTATATCATGATGAAAATTCAACTCGTGTAGACTGCATTATTAGCATTATATCAGTGTTATGATATAATCATCACAGCTCATGTACAGATAATTATATTATGATGTAAAACGTCATTGCAATTGTATTTTTTATACTGACGTTTATTTTTTTATTCCAAAAAAGGGGACAAACGAAAAAAACAATTTTTAATTTCTTTCACTACTTTTTTTAAAATAAAAAGCAATTAATATTGTGTGGCAAGCATAAAAAAGTACATTCTTGGTTTCATTTACTAATTTTAAACATATGTTTTAGGTTAATTTCAACGTCTTCCCCTATGTATTGATCAAGGCGAATTAATATTATGTGATTGCACGGGCGAATTCAGGCTTTTTCGCCTCCTTTGCAGTTGTCAAATTTTATATTGAAAAAATGTATTTATAATTTTTTTATATAGAGTTTGACTTTTCGATTTCATGCATATGATGAGCTTTTTCGCCACTGCAATCACCTGTTATGGATTCGCCTTGGTATTGATTTTGATAAAAATTTGACAGTTGCTCTGTCATCGTTATATTACAAGTTATAATGGGACATCGGGTAAGTGAGTAGACAGGTACGATGAATTCCAAGCTATTCTTGTTATCTACAAAAAGTTAGTTCTACAATTTTAACTTTTAATTTCAGTCGCAGTTACAGGTTTTTCTTATGCAGAACTGATCAGTCAGTGATGGTGATTTGTTTTGGATAGAGAATTTTTAGCGCCGTTTTAGGTGTAATTAATGGAAAAATTTTACTCTGGATTTTTGTTAAAGTATAATTAGGAGTTAGAAACTGATTAGGAGTTATGTCACTGCGAATGATTAGATGATAGGTTAGACGATATCGCAACCTTGATGATGCTTTTATTATTATTTTTTTTTATTTTTTTTCGGTTGTTGGCAAAATTTAGAAATTCTGTTTGGCATAAAATTTGTTTGGTAAAACATAATCTTAGTAGTATCGTTATTTATTGTAATAATTAATTTAAAATATGAACTTTATAGGATTTTCGTTTTACTTTACCATACATAGTATAAGGTAAAGTATAGTAATCATGAAAAAAATCGAGGTCGGGATTTGGACGGATTAATACGTTTTAAGGTGTCCTGAGTCCATTTTGGCTATTTTCGCGATGATGTCTGCGGGTGGGTGTGTATGCCATTATTTTTGTGGAGTTTTTACGGGTCATATCGTTTGACATATCAAAATTAAATTTACTATGTCCCTTTGGTATATGGAGATAAAGAGTTGGGTAAATTTTGGGTATAATTCGGAAGGGGCAAGGGGTAGTTTCGAATATACTTTGAACTTATATTCTTTATGTAATATATCCATAAAAAATATGTTTTCAATGGGTATGGTAAAGTTGAGTGTAGGCCACTCCAAAGTTTATTTTTTTGTTTTTGGTAAAATATCGATTTTTCGGTAAAATTATCGTTTTTAGCAAACTTTCGTGTTAGAAGTACATTTTGAAATTTATTGGTGTTGTATACTTTGGGGGAAATGTGATTAATTGGCGTAATTTTAATTATTTGGTGTAAATTGTGATTTTTTTTTTTTTTTTTTAATTAAATTTTTTGATATAATTTTGATTAAAATTCTTTATTTTGGTAAAACTGCTAGAGAAAAAAACAAGTTAGTTCTAAATAACATTTTATATAAGCTTTATTTATTATCATGTTATAATAATACAGGTATATGCAAGGCGAATTAAAAAAACTAAGCAAACTGTTTTTGCCCGACTGAGTCAAAATATTTAACTAAAATGTAAGGAAAAATATAAATAACATGAGCTGTGTTCGCAAACACTTCTATGACAAATTATTCGTTATAATAAAAATAATTAAACATCATAAAGAAAATAAAATTGGGTTTCTTTAAATAATTAAAACGAATTATATATAAGAGTGATTTTTTAAGAGCTTGAGAACTTTTTTTTTAAAAAAAACGCATAAAATTTGCAAAATCTCATCGGTTCTTTATTTGAAACGTTAGATTGGTCCATGACATTTACTTTTTCAAGATAATTTCATTTAAATGTTGACCGCGGCTGCGTCTTAGGTGGTCCATTCGGAAAGTCCAATTTTGGGCAACTTTTTCGAGCATTTCGGCCGGAATAGCCCGAATTTCTTCGGAAATGTTGTCTTCCAAAGCTGGAATAGTTGCTGGCTTATTTCTGTAGACTTTAGACTTGACGTAGCCCCACAAAAAATAGTCTAAAGGCGTCAAATCGCATGATCTTGGTGGCCAACTTACCGGTCCATTTCTTGAGATGAATTGTTCTCCGAAGTTTTCCCTCAAAATGGCCATAGAATCGCGAGCTGTGTGGCATGTAGCGCCATCTTGTTGAAACCACATGTCAACCAAGTTCAGTTGTTCCATTTTTGGCAACAAAAAGTTTGTTAGCATCGAACGATAGCGATCGCCATTCACCGTAACGTTGCGTCCAACAGCATCTTTGAAAAAATACGGTCCAATGATTCCACCAGCGTACAAACCACACCAAACAGTGCATTTTTCGGGATGCATGGGCAGTTCTTGAACGGCTTCTGGTTGCTCTTCACTCCAAATGCGGCAATTTTGCTTATTTACGTAGCCATTCAACCAGAAATGAGCCTCATCGCTGAACAAAATTTGTCGATAAAAAAGCGGATTTTCTGCCAACTTTCCTAGGGCCCATTCACTGAAAATTCGACGTTGTGGCAGATCGTTCGGCTTCAGTTCTTGCACGAGCTGTATTTTATACGGTTTTACACCAAGATCTTTGCGTAAAACCTTCCATGTGGTCGAATAACACAAACACAATTGCTGCGAACGGCGACGAATCGACATTTCACGGTCTTCAGCAACACTCTCAGAAACAGACGCAATATTCTCTTCTGTACGCACTGTACGCATTCGTGTGGTTGGTTTAATGTCCAATAAAGTAAACTGAGTGCGAAACTTGGTCACAATCGCATTAATTGTTTGCTCACTTGGTCGATTATGTAGACCATAAATCGGACGTAAAGCGCGAAACACATTTCGAACCGAACACTGATTTTGTTAATAAAATTCAATGATTTGCAAGCGTTGCTCGTTAGTAAGTCTATTCATGATGAAATGTCAAAGCATACTGAGCATCTTTCTCTTTGGCACCATGTCTGAAATCTCACGTGATCTGTCAAATACTAATGCATGAAAATCCTAACCTCAAAAAAATCACCAATTAAAAGGAAGAATTTTAAGAAAAGGTTTTTAATATTTAATACTCCGTACATAGAAGTATAAAAAGATTTTATTCATTAACGGTCTCTGTAGATATACATTGACCCGGCAGATATAGGAAGGACATTTCTGAACTATATCTAACGAGCCTAAAGCCGATATGGCTACTTTAAGCAAGTCAGGAATTGAGTAGGCTCTATGTAGTTCTAGCAGCAGTATCAAATCCATGTTATTTTATGCCGAAATCAAAATTTCCGCCTACGAAAACTGATTTAATTTAGTTGAAAAGTTTTACTTAAAAAACATAAATTTTTTTCTTTTCTTTAAGTAAACATTTCAAGTTAAATAAAGAATTACATAAAATACAGCAATTAGTTTACAATGTAATTTAAAAAAACTGTATTTTTTTAATTATTACAAATTTTGAAGTGCGCGAACAACGTTTTATACCAGGTTTGACATTTTCAGATAAGCAAATTTAAACAGCTGTTCTAACAGTTTTACCTGTATTATTATGCCATGTTTTTTATCATAAAAACACAATAAATATGTAATAGGCCAAATGCGTAAAAAAATACAGTTTTATAAAATAAATTTGTTCAATAAACCTTTTATAAAACCAATAATATTTCTTATGAATATGGCCCTTAACATTTTTTCATTTCCTTACAAGGGTATGCTAAAGTCGAATAATTTCGAATTTTTGCAAATAGTTATTCATCTTTAGTTATAAGAAAAAACCTGATGCAACAACTTAAAATAGGCTTCTGAAAAAATACATAACAAATTTCAAGGTTACAACAATAACACTGAAAGTCACTTTTTTGAAGAAGTTCACTATAATTTAATTAACAACTGGCCATAAAAACATTAAAAAGATTAAACCGTAGATTCAAATTATGCACTTCATGGTTTACCACACAGCCATAACAACGAATGTTCGTTTATAAAACAGGCTTCAGGTAAACTTAATTTTATTAACTTAAATTGCATATAAGAAGCGCTACCCATTTTAATCAGATCAATCCATGGACTACTTAAAAACGTAGAAACTAACTCGCATATAAATTGCAATATTTACATTAGATAATTTTGAAAACTATTAAACTTGGCCAGTTTAACTATAATTTTATTTTATTAGTTTAATTGCTGTTTAAAATACACGTACAAACGAGTTACCAGCAAATACATTCAGACTTATATATCTACATATTTGTTAAAAAATTACGTTTTAACAAATTATTTTTATTGTTTGTTTTTTGTTTATTTATAAAAATTTCAGAACTTCATCGCTTCCGCATAGTTTTGGTAAAAACAAGTTTTTATGTATTTTTACATGGTCCAATCATGATTATTTGTTCCATAACTAGATTTTTGTATTTGTCGAAAAAATGTTTTTTTGTTTTATTTTTTCACAATTTACTTATGGTAATCGATACCATATGGTAATTGTGGGTTCCATAGGGTACACGACGTGTTTTTTTGCAACTTATGTGATTTTTACTGGCTTTTTGGAAATTTTACCACTTTTGGAGGCTTGTCCTTGCAACAAAGTCCTTACTGCGAAGAAAATTCAAAGACATCTTCAAAAACGGCGCAAATATTAACAAAATGTGGAAAAATACCGAAAAAAAATCTTTCTTTCGATGAAAGTGTGATATCGTACTTTGGTATATGTAACTTGATGAAGCCGTTCATAAAAGGCAAACCATTACGATTTGGCTATAAAGTTTGGTCTCTTTGCACTCCATCAGGCTATTTGGTGAACTTCGAAATTTACCAGGGAAAAAGTTCTCGTTCGAATGTTGAGTATGAGGCGCATTTTGAAAATACTCTGCTCCTTTGGTCAGTAAGATTGCTGATTTACCTCATACATTGAAATAGCTGCCATTTTCGTTTGACTTTGATAAGTTGTTTACTAGTTATCCTGTGTTGGCTTATCTCAAATAATGCAGATATAAAACTATGGAAACGACCCGCGAATTCGTATTGCAGCAAGCAACCTGTTCACTTGTTCATAAAGAAAACTTCAAGTTATTGGAAAGAGGTTAGTCGGATTCAATTTCGATGAGAAGCACTGGTATTCGTTTTGTGAAATGGAAAGATAATTATGTTGTATGCATATTATCTACCAGCCTTGGTGAAAATCCGAAATCAGCGGCACAGCGTTATTCGAAAGCAAGTGGAACCAAAATAAATCAATGTACCTTGTTCTTAGGCGAACACAGAATACAACAAATATGTATATGTGTAGAGTAAAGTAGACCGATTCGACCAAAATTTGTCCCAATACCTCATCGCAAACAGAAAAAAAGTGGTCTAGCATGGCTAACAGATGCGTGCGTAACAAATGCTTGGCACCTTTATCATAAAGCAAGCCATACACGTTGCTTTAAGTTGTACAACCAAATCTAGGAATCACAAACGATTTAATTTATCGTGCGATTTTATGTACAATTTCGTTTAACAACCCAGCTCTCGCAAAGTAAGATGGCATTCAATATTCTCTCATATGCTATAGTTGACATCGTCCGAAAATAATACTTAACATTCAATGTTATCTGCAAGGTGGTCAAAACAATACTAAACACAAATACTACATATAAAATCGTAGGCGAAAGGCACACAAACGTTGCGACGTGTCGGTACAACTTGATAAAAAATCAAAACTGTTTGATCTTTCGTACAACCGACATTCCAAAAAATATTTTTTCTGTAAAACTGTAAAAATCTATTAAAAAATGGAGTTGATTTTCGTTCTCAGGAGGTCGAAATTTATATGTCTTTTCAACAAAATATAAGTCAAAAAATGTTCTGGGAAATACCAAGTTAAAATGGATTAATAAGTAATAATTTTAATATTTGAAATATTTGTTTGACAAACTGAAAGGATGTAGCTTAGTAAAATTGTAATTATTATATTCACAAGCTCTCTTGTTACGTTTACGATTTATTGTAGTATGCTATTAGTCAATTAATTTTAAATAGGCTTTCTCTTTATTATACAGTTGCGTCGTTGTATTGTTGTTTGGCTAACTGTCAAACTAGTACAAAAATGGGTATTCACAACATACTGATAACATGAAATTAAATCATACATATAAAATTGTAATTTCTAATAAAGTACAAAACAATTTCTATATTATTTGTATATTAAATTTCAATTGGATAATTTATCAATATAACAGCAATTCTTTAATTTGCAAGTACCTGTTATCATACTATACGATAAATCCTATAGCCATTAAAAAGCAGCTATTAAAAGTCAAATAAAAAATTTACAAATTACACACAGAGTTTCATTATTTTTTTTTTAAGAAAAAACATAGTCCCACATACGGTCTCGATGTAGCACGTTTAAAACATATGAAATAAAAAAGTATAAGTCAATTGGACGCCTCAGAAATTCGTACTGTTCTCTTTGATGTCTATCTAGGGCTTTCCCTCTGAAGGTTATATGGTGTATATTAGAGTTGTGCAGTTCATGATCGACCTACATAGTTCCGTTAAACTAATTACGTAAATGATCTAATAAATAAAATTATACACGTTATGAAATTATAATTTTAAACTAAATTTTTATGTCAAATTCTCCACTGTGCGATACCATCTGTAGAAAAAAAATAGCCAAATTCCGCTTATGCGCCTATGTTTTTATATGTACAATAAAACTGATCGTTAAAAACTTTATAATCGTATAAATTATTTTTTATTATCGTATTGTTAAATACTTATACAGGGATTATTTAATTTACAGTTGAAACGCATAAAGTGTTCGGCGATTTCTTTTGACATGGGGTGATTTTGTTGTTCTCATTGCTTGGGTGGTATTTTAATTAACTTTGAAATAATACATTTATTATCATGTTAATAAATTTTTATTTTTTAAATACAGTATAGTCTAGACGATTTCTCTTAAATCATAGATTTTTTCGATCCGAATTATTGACTATGACGTATGATAATCTCCAAGGACCAAAATAAGTCGGACGCCTTAAAAATTGTTCATCCTACATTAAAGTATTTTTTATTGTTGTTTAGTGATGCTCTTATTCCTATCGTTGTTAAATTCAACTTGACTAAACTTTTTTGTTAATTTAAAGCTGATATAATTATGTAATTCGTAATTTTTTTTTTCAAGACTAAACTAAATTAAACACTATAGCGGTATTCAACGTTTGGTGCAAATGGTCTTGCGAAAGTGCAAAGCGTTATATCATTCAAATTTAACAAAAGCAATAAGTACATATTTTGTTGTTGCATTTCACAAAAGATGTAATAATACGCAAATGCATGTTTGCAAGATCGAATTCGATGCAAATGATCTTGTACGCCGCTAATATGTATTGAGGTATGGGGTGGTTAAATTTTAAGGGCCGATGCAGAATGTGAACCATTGACATTTCTAAATTTCTAATTCCATTTGAATCACGGAGAGATACACAATCATAATGATGGCAAGGAATGGCAACAGTGGATGATCAATTTTCGAAGAAAATCATCTTCAGTGATGAAGCACATTTTCACCTCAGTGGATTCGTCAATAAGCAGAATTTTCGCATTTGGGCGAATGATAATCCAAGAGTGATTGTCGAAAAACCAATGCACCCACAAAGAGTGACTGTTTGGTGCGGTTTATGGGCTGCCGGCATCATCGGGCCGTATTTTTTTCCAAAATGAGATTCGGCAGGCAGTTACTGTTAATGGTGTTCGATATCGTGAGATGATAACGAACTTTTTATGGCCCGAATTGGAAGATATGGATGTGGACGATATGGATGTGGACGATATGGATGTGGACGATATGGATGTGGACGATATGTGGTTTCAAAAGTGGCACCCACTTGCCACACAGCTAACGAAACAATGGCTCTCTTGCGCGACAAATTCGATGGCCGTGTTATCTCACGCGGTGGCGATGTCAATTGCCCGCCAAGGTCATGTGATTTGACACTGTTGGACTTGTTTCTTTAGGGCTATTTGAAAGAAAAGTTGTACGTCGATACGCCAGCAGCAATTCAAGAACTGAAGGACGATATAATTCGGCACATTAATGGATGAAAATGAAAATTTGAAGCATCGGATGGAGGTGTGCCGCCGATGCACATTACCGGCATAGAACCTCAATTATGACTCAGCGTCATCGAAAATTTGGAGCATCGGATGGAGGTGTGCCGCCGAGGTCCCTGCGGCCATTTGGCCGATATTTTGTCTCCATACGTAATTGAACTATACCAATATTATTAAAATAAAAAGAAATGACAATAATTTTCTAAATAATTTGTGTTTTAAATTTTGGGTATCCAGCTTCAATCTTCTAACTAGCGAGATGTCACATTACCCATAACGTGCGAAAAGTTGCAAACTTCTTTATGTACTAATTTGTAATTTAATTAATTCTTTCTTAGAGAGAATAAAAACGAACTTAAGCTAGACTATAAAATTTCATTGTATGTAATAAATAAATAGTTCGACAAAAAATAATTTCAAATTTTCAAATTTTTAAATTCCTTATGTACCTTTTACTATTAAAATACTCTATTTAAACTTTATTTTCCAGAAGCGTATAAAGCGTTGAAGTGTTCAACGCGTAGTATGTACTTACGTCTTAATAGTCTCTCAGTTTAGATTAGGTTTTTTTTCTTTTCTACTTTCGCACAAAAAAATAATTATTAAAATTTTTTTTTTTTTTTGTTTATTTTTGTAAAGCACAAGTGACAAAACAATAATAATCCCTCATAATTTAGACAAAAAATCGTACTTTATATATGTACATACATATACTGTGACGCCCGGTATACTTATTTAAATATATGCTTACTTAAAATGTTATGGCATCAGTAGTTTAAATTTTCATTAATTTATTCATATTTATTGTTTTTTAATATTTGAGCAATTTTTGGACCATCTGACCATCATAACGGAATTGGACAACTAATGTGTATGCAGAAAATTAAAAGAGTGTCAAACTGTATGCTGACCTACTTTTTCTATTATTTATGATAAAAAACAAAATATTGCACATCAACTTTGCATAAACTGCTTATTGATTAAGTTATCTTTATTAAAAGGGACAATTTTTGAATTAAATAAAAAGCAAAGTTTTTTCCAATTTTTTTTTTCTTATCTTTTATATCTATATATATATGTATGTATGTATGTATGTATGTATGTATGTATAATATAAATATATATATATATATATATATATATATATATATATATATATATATATATATATATATATATATATGTAGGTATGTACATATATAAAGCACAAAATGTATATGTTTGTTTATCGGAAAGCTATAGCTGTCTCTACGTTTGGTAAAATATGATACTTGTTTTTTTGATATTCCACGTGGGTGTGGCACTTCCCATAGAAAGTAAAAATTTTTCATCGTGATACTTGATAACTTTAATAGATAGCATCTTAAAATTTGTATTCAAATAACACTCTTATTAATATGCAAAAACTGCCTGGATTGAAATAATGGGCGTGGTACCTCCCATACAAACTGAATAATTATTATCGTATACCTAGAGAACTACAAAGTCTTGAATCTTTGCACAAGTAACCCTAATACTAATGTGCGAATCGCAGACTAGATTGGGGTAGTGGGTGGGGTACCTTCCATACAAAATGAAAATCTGTACACAATTAATCCCCATACTAATGTGCATAGTACAACAAAACATATATTGGATTGGGACAATGGGCGTCACACCTAGCAAATAAACTGATCTAGGGAACTATCTATATAATTAATAGGCAAACACGTTTTTTGTAATCCCTTTTACGTCCGTAATACTGCACCGATTTTGGAAAGACTTAAATGGGTTTAAAGCTTTTTCTTCACAGATGTGCACAATCTTAATTTTATTTAAATCGGTTCAGTACTTTAGGAGTAATGCGTCTATAAAGTTCTTACTAACACCAATAAACAAATATGTATGAATGTGTCATGTTGTTCTTTTAACTGCAAGTCGAAAACACAAGTAAATTTTAAGAGCACACGTGCGTTCAAGCATGGCCATAGTTTTTCTTCAAAGTGTTTATTTTATTAAAAAGAGGCTGCGAAGCGCACCAATGATATCTAGTAATAAATAATAGATAGAGGAAGAATAACGTGTTTTCGACTTAAAGCTTGGTGATTAGGATCAGAGAACTGGCAATAAAAGTTAGAAGACAAAGAAGGTACCTGAGCGGAAGTGACGAAAAACTTAAAAAAAGGAAATCCTCACCTATTATAAAATAAAATTCCCAATATATAAAACGTACAGCTCTCATAATTTATTAGATACTTATTTATGTACATATCATGCACTAAATCATAAACAGTCACCACTGAAAATTCCTAAATGTTCAGGAGAGACAAAAAACTGTTTTTAAAGACATAGTTGTTTTTAAAGACAGGTAACATGGTTGTTAGATATTTGATCTGTGAACTGGTTGATAAAAAAAGATAAATTTTGAGTTATGACTGTTCACGATTGAGTGTGCAATACACATTAAAATTTTACACAGTTTATTATATCGTATCGTTGTATATAATAACGTACTTATTATAACTACGATACGATATCAATAGATAATTGAGTTCATCTGAGTCTGTGTTTTTATTTATAAAATCATTTATCAACAAAAGTGTTGTTGACAATTTGTATCCATACATTTGTGTGCATCACTGACATTAACAAAATTAAGACTCACTTGCTAAAACAAACAAATCGATGTTGGCACAATGTGATCATATAATACTAACTATTTAAAATCAATAACTGTCCTAAAGTGTGAAGCTGCAAAAAAGAAACAATCAATACTAAATTTGAGTTTATCTACCAATTAATATCTCGCAAACATATAATATTGAAAGTTTTATGGCAGGACATTTGGCACAACATGGGGTCTATCTGGAAACTTAGAAGTCTTTGAATACTTAGATTTTATCTGCCTTCTATCCTCAAAGTTTTCAAATGTGTTAAATAACAATAAATTCTCTGGAGAACGAGCAGCTAAGATTGGTTTAAAAGTAAAGGTTGACAACAGGGATTCTATGAGCACTAACTCTTCAAACACTAAACGTTTTTATCTTATAGATCAACACATAAAATATATCGAATCTTGGAACGCAATGACTTACTTTCACGATAGCCAACTTTTATTCCTTTTACCCTCATTGTACAATACAAGTATCCTACAATAAGTAGCAATTTATATAACATGGAGAGCCGGGATCCATTATCTAACCCCTTGTTTAGAATGTTCTCTTTTGGAAACCTCAAACTCATGAAACTCTATTTGTACCTTTTCTGTTGAGAATGCAACAGCACATTGTAACCAAATTTTCTCCATCCCTGCAAGGCTTTGTCCAAACCACAGCCACCACGTGTACCCCGAAAGGACTACCGGTTCCCGTGGTACAGGTTTTTTGGACACTGGTCGGATCTGGTCTGCATTACACAGACCTATTCTTCCAGATTCAGGTTACAGGATCCCCGGTGTCTGGTGTCCCCATTTTCCCCAAAAGCACTGCTTCAAAGCCGAGACAAGTTCCACAATGACAATTAGTGCCCCCGGGGGGAATATTAAATAGACAGTACTTATTTGTTTTATTCTAAAAAAGTATTAGCATGAATTCTTAATAACTAAATGTTTTGGTCTCACACCTTTTTAAAATCATAGAGTTGGTAATTCGAATAGAGACCCTTTCAGCAAAACCTTTTTAAACATTTGTTGATAATTCCGTCCAGGTCCTTTCAAGTTTTTTTATTCCCTCCAAATAATAATATTTCTCAAGGCCCTTAAAATAGGCATTTGTTTCAATGATGATCAATTAGTTTAGCAGTAAAATAAAACTCTTTCAAAAGCGGTTCTCATAAGCGCATTCGAGAATGCTTATAACAAACTGCATCCTCTCTCGCTTACGTGGTATGTAAGCGAATAAGTTTTTATAAAGAATTTGGTCAAGCAAAGAGACCTACCAAGTGGGACATCGCAGACAAAAATCATGCTTTCCTGTCCCTTACAAACCTGCTTCCAAGTAAACGTAATTTTTTGCTGGATCGAACGAAATCTTTTAGAACCATAAAAATACGGGGCTTATTCTGGACAGCATGCTGGATGGGATAGCAATTCGAAACCCAATTTTTAAATTTTTGCCGTAGAGACTATACACGTATACACCCTTGAATTGTCTTGATGGAAAAGTACTTCAATTTTAATTTAGTTGATATAAACTCACCAAAAATTATTACGGGGTAGGCTAGTTTCTATCACAATTGCGCTAAGTGCTTAATTTAGCTCAACAGGAAACCTTTACTCAAATGTTAGGTAAGCTAGAGACACCTTTTATGCTTCTTTCTACGGTAGATGAGCTCGCGTGTGCTTCAAATTATGATTCCTTTTTCAAGGTGATCGATGTGAATAACACCAAGTGAATCTCAAGTGGCCATGACCCTTTGATTATTCTTTGGCCTCTTGAGTGTTATGATGGATCAAGGTTTCGTCCGCAGTCACATGGAATTTAATTTCTTTTTATGGCGTGACGACCTTTTTTAGTCGACCTTAAAATTTGTTGTCACTTCTATTGCTGCAGCAACAACGGAACGCAGTTGGTATTCTTGATACCCTAAGCCTTTCTTTGGTTTGTGTGATGGTATTTTAGTGAATTTTGCTTTTGCTTGGCATAAACAATGCATATGCCAAAGAAGTTTTCTGGTCCAATATTTATTAGCTAATAGGAACACAGTTTCGTGATGTCATCAATATTGCCACAATCTATGACTACCCCAGTTCAAATGAGGTTAAGTCCTTTAGCGCAGCTTGGATGTCCGACATCAAATATATATTTTATACTTTGTCTTTCTCCTTTAACATGCCCTGACACAGATGAGAATGGCGTTTTTCTGCCTGAAATATCGTTGGGTATTTGCCCATGGTAATTGCCCGTTGAAAGTTGGGGCCAAGAATACCGGCTCCCATGTCCTGCTTGGAGCCGTCAGTAAACCAAACCTGATATGCTACATTGAGCCACCAAGTCTGGTTGTCCCAATGGAGCCCATCGTTAATATGGACTAGATAAGAGTTAACGGGAGCAGTTTTCATTAAATCACTGAAAATACAAAAAATCACGGAATAATCAAACTGTCCTCGTACAAGTGTTTCCAATTTTTTATCGTTTTAGCTTTATTAAAAGTTGATAAATTAAAAAATATTTTTCTTTAAGTGAAACTAAACGGGTAAGAGGCATTATCGAATCTGATTTACACTTCTACCCAACACAGATGTTATATATCAGCCTAGACTATAATGTCTTCCGATATCAAAGCAGTACATTTTTGGATTTTTATCTTCTGGTCTTTCACTTCATTTGTTGTAGTTACTCGATACTATTAGCGTTATATTTTCAAAAACAAATTAAATAAAAAATTTATCCACTATAATTAAACTCTGATTAACAGTGCGTTTCCATTATGTAAATAAAAGTATTGAGTAAATATTTAGTTGTTTCGAGTAATTAAAATTATCGAATCGATTTCTTTGATAGTTTATAAAAATCTTAAATTGGTTATTAAGATTAGTTTGAATTTATATGACTTATACATTGTGTTTTGAAAAGGTTTTCTTTCGAATCGAATTACGCAGTAACCCCCCTGAATTTTCGGTCTTTACTCTTATGGTTTTCAACTTCACTTTCCCAACTACAATATAAATAACTAAAAATTATAAAGTAATTAATTCCTTGAATTAATATTTTTATAGGTTTAAAATCATTATTTGAAGAGATAACAAATACTAGTTACAAGCTTTACTTCAACTCTTGCACAAATTAACAAAGAACTGATACAATTACACTGAAAACAAAACAGGTTAAATTACGCTTTACAAAAAATATTTACAAATGATACAATAATCGTGGTATTCGAAATTCAAAATGTGTGTGTATGTATTAAACATGAACAATTTTATTGTAACTCACCGCACCGCCTAAAATTAAATCGTTTTTTTTATCAGTGATTTTTCGATAAAGTCAGGTTCATTTGAAATTAGTACTTGTTACCGGTTCTGCGCGGTTTTCTTTTGTGTTAAGGTTGGTCGACTTCATGTTCATAATCATCAGTGATGGTATTTGCAAATTTTGATATAATAAAACAATTTCAGTTGTTTAAATTGTTTAACAGGTAACTTCATTTGTCTACTGCTGAGTATCAACACATCATGCTGTAATGTAAATTCAAAGCCCCTTCTATTAACGTATGTAAAGTCGTCTACTTATGTTTTAGATTTTTTTTACACTCAACTTTACCATACCTCATGGAAGTAGATATTTTTGTCAATATATTATAGAAAAAATAAAGGTTCCCCCCTCGCCCTCTCCCATATACCAAAGACACATACTGAATTTTATTTTGGTATGTCAAATGACCTGTAGAGCCTTCACAAAAATAGTGGCATACACACGCACCCACCACAGACAACATCGCGAAAATAGTCAAAATAGATTCAGGAGACTTCAAAACGTAAAAATCCGTTGAAATCCTGACATCGATTTTTTCATGATCACTATACTTTACCTATACTACGTATTGTAAATTAAAAAGTAATAAATTTAAAAAGTGTCCATGGGTGAAATGATGTGTGTTATATGGATAACACGGTTATGGTCCAGTGGAAACAAAGATGCATGAATGTTTGTAACACCCATGATTTGGCGAGAACCTTGCAAACATCATGACTTCTCCATTGTGAAAATAAACGGAATTAATCCTGGAAATCGAACGAAAGCGGTGAAAAATGGTACAAAAAATGTTATAGTCGTGCCTTTAGTTAGCTGAGACCGCATCATACTTCCACCATTTCATACTAAACTCGGCAAAACGAAACAGTTTGTGAAGGCACCTTTCATGCAAGTTTCCAGGATTAAGAACAGGGAAATTGAAAGCTGGTATTTTTAATGGGCCATAGCTACGGCAACTCGTGAAAGATCCTAATTTTATGAAACCAATAACTGAAGTTGATTCCAAAGCTTGGAATTCATTTGTTTTGGTTATGAGTACTTTCCTAATCAACAAGAATTCTACGATCATGTCGAGCTTGTTGAGTGCATGCTATCGAACTTGCATGAACCTTGCATTGCTAGGGTACAACATGGGCATGTAAATCCACTTCCTACAAATGCATTGAGATCGATTTTCGCAAAAATTAGGAGAATTTAAAAATTTAATTTTTAAAATAATGAACTGTTTTTAAAATGGGACTAACCTGAAAGCATAACCTTTCAAATAAGGAAAAAAAATTTAAAATCGGTTCAGAAATGGCTGAGTTCTGCCGTTACATACATAAAAAAGCAACATTCAGACGAATTGATAACCTCCTTCTTTTTTGAAGTTGGTTAAAAATGGCTCATATAATGCAAAATAAAAAAGTGTCATCAATAATTATTAAAAAAAATAAGCTATAGGTGAGCTGTTTTAATATTTATCAATTTTTTTTAAACAAGTTGTGTTGTTGATAAATTTTTGATAGAAAATTAAAGTTATCGATTAATTCTCTCTAGAAAATTGAAATTATCGCTTTTAAAGTTTTACTAATAAATGAGTTACCGCTATCAGGATTTCGATGTAAAATAAGCTATCGTTAATCTCTTTAAAGAAAATGTAAACAATCGGTAGCAATTTTTTTACACAGAACTTTAACTAAAAATTTAAGTAATATTGAACTCAAGTTATCGATATATTTTTTATGACAGTTTTGGGTTATTAAACAAAGCTTTCCTGAAAAATTGCATCAAAGGATTGTTTTGCCATTAAGAAATTAAATAATCGACACAGCTTATGACAGCTCTTAAATGTGGGAGATAAAAGATTAAAAACAAAAAGCATAAAAGAAAAAAGCTACATTTCTAACAATTATCGATGGAGGATGGCTATGTTAAATTTAATAAAAAAATTATATTATTAGACAATCTATATTATCTTAGACAATCAAAGAATCTATAAATAATCTCCAGAAAATTAAACTAAAGTTGTGGGTAAGCTTTCTTTAGAAAAAAAGGGGTCGATAAATTTAAAGTTCTCAATAAATTTTCTATAGCATCTTGAGGTTATCGATAAACTTTGGAAAAAAATGTTTCCTAAATTTTTTCACATTGTCAATGTTAAATTTTTGTAGAACATATAAGTTTTTGTCAGCAAAGTTTCAGCAGAAAATTATAATTATTTATAAATTTTCTATAGAAAATGAAGTCTGTTTAACATTTAGCTTATCACTATTGCATTTTCTGTAAAAAATTAAAGTTATCGAAAACGACAATTTTTTATAGGAAAATTATAAAGTTATCGATATTTTTCATAGAAAATTATAAATTTATCGATAATTTTTCATAGAAAATCTGCAGCGTTCCACTCTTCGTATCTATCTACTTTGGGTAGTGTTTGGTTGTAAGCATCATCTATTTAAATTTAAAAGAGTGCTGATGACGTGCGTAGCTGTCTAGAAAATGTACATTCCACTCTGCTGGTGTCCAAAAAAATATAATTTTCACAATTTTTCTTTCATATTATCACCTAATTTGTAATTTAATTTATTCTTTCTTAGAGAGAATAAAAGGAATTTAAGCTTGACTTCAAATTTCATCGGATTATTGAAGAGTTTTCTATGCGACATTTTATTTATTTTCGATAAATAAGAATTTTAAAATTTTGAATAAATTTACAAATAAATGAACACAACTTTAAACAATTGTTTTCGCAATTTTTACATCATTGTGCACCTGAGGAAAATAATTTTTTTATTTATTCCCGATAATGCTATGCATGGCCACCGGTATATGTACATATGTGAAAAATATTATCAGTTTATATTATATTATAGTACAACGGAAAAACGGTATCAGCGTTAAAGATCATTTATTCGTAAAAGATCTTTAAAGATAAAAGTATATATTTCAAAAAGAATAGTTCACAGTATTTGTCCATAGTCAGGGCCAAATAAATACCCAGTAACAGAAGAAAATTAAAGGAAACAAGAATGGGGTTGACCAGTATTATCTTTTAACCGTAATATGCAGACGCTTAAATGTACACAGAGTATATTCTTCTGTGTCCACTACAATAGAAGCACTTCAAAATAAATAATAAAATCTAAAGGTGTGTTTAGTACATGTAGTACAAGTCATATGGAATGTCTATAGTACAATATTTACTTTACTATAGTGCAATATTTTTTTAATCTTTTTTAAGGCGGTAAGTAAACTGAGTAAACTATAATATCACCTAATTAACATCTTTGAACCGTGGGACAAAAAATACTATTGAGGTATTATGGGTATCGAAAATGCTGCAAATCACTTAATTATTTTAAAGAAATTAAATTCTTTTCTATTGTCATAAGAATTAGGATAAAAAAATATTTGATGCCTAATAAAAAAAGAGTAAAAATAAATTGACATTAACTACAACACAAACATTCATTTAGTTGTTCCTGATTGTATTATTGTATTGTATTATTTATTATAATAATTTTTTGTTTTGATATAATTTCTCTCTAATAAATAGATTTCTGTACTGTTGTAGAAGATCCCAAATGATAGAACAAAAAAGTAGTAGTCGCGAGAAAAATTGCCTAATAACTTTCTACAACAAGTCCCAATAAAGTTATTATTTTTATTATATATTTTAATAATTTAAAAAAATTATCCATCTCATTTGCAGTTTTTTCTTAGAACCACACTTTGAAGACCAGGTGTTTTAAGTAATTTCTTTTTGTTTTTAACAACAGGAGGTTATGTCATATGTACGTAACGTGTGAACATAAACCGTATGTTAAACACTGATTTTGACATACACATGAATGTCCATATGGATAGCAATTTTGACATTCCAAATGACTTGTACATGCAGTCATCTAAAGGATGGCCCATACAATACATTATTTCCCTCCCGTTAAATTCTTCTGGTTTAGATTTGATGCCCGTCTGTTCAAAATTTTACATCGTCTTAAAGATCTATTTATTATTAGCACAATTATTTAATTTTTTTCGTAGATAGGGAGCAAAATTTAAGATATTGTGGAAAAATATCAAAATATGATATCTTTTCTGAATTAACAACTAGATGATTTTCAATTAAAATCATTGCATTTTTGTGTATATATTTTACACCAAATTTCATGTAAAAGCGATGATCCTTTGGAGGTCCTTTAATTTGATATATTTTACTTCGGAATTTTCACATCAGCCTACCAAAGGGATCGAAAAATGAAGACTGCTGTAAAAAAGCTATATATATATATATATATATATATATATATATATATATATATATATATATATATATATATATATATATATATATATATATATATATATATATATATTCCCATATATTATTAGGAATTGCGGAACTTCCTTTACCTTAACGTTGAAAATTTTTAACGCTTTGATTTTCGTTGACTATTATCCACAGAAAAGAAATTCAAGGAATCAAGGTCGATTATCATCACTTTAAAATACCCTAGTATTAAAGATTTGATTAGCATCTTTAAATGTCGAGCTACGGTATGTAATGTAATGTTAATACAATAGATGCTGATTTGGTACAATTTCGTCACTGGGACGGTACAATTTAAGCATTGTCAGATCCCAACACTGGTATATAGATTTAACAAAAAATTTTAAAAGCTCAAAAATGGCAAAATTGTGAAACAAATTCCTTCACTGATAACTAGACACATTGCTACACAATGCGCTCTCGTGCCGTGTAGAGTGCAAAAAGTTTATTAATTCTCTTTATCAAACAATTGTCATTACAATGGTGATCTTAGTAACGATGACAGTCTTTAAACGTCAATCATTTTATAATTTACTTATTTCATACTTGAACACATTGAATGTACAAACAGATGATTACAAACAAAAAAGTTGTGTACAATAACTAAATACCTACATATAAAATACATAAATGCCCAACTGGATACCTTGGCATATTTAAATGCCATAAACAAGATCTTTCGTCATTTTTTGCACTGTGCATACATATGAATTCATATGTAAACTTCCAAAAGTGATGAAGAAAAAAAACCTTGCAGGTATAAAAGACATTGGTGCTCATATTTATCCATGTAGTCAGCAAGTAGTTTTCAAACTCTTTAATCACTTCCAAAATGAAATTTTTAACACTGGTTAGTAGACGTTGTTATAAAATAAAAGTGTAATATAAAATAAATAAATAAAATCAAATAATTATGTATATTTTTATAGACAATTTTTGTGTTCCTGTTCTTGGCCGCTTTTGTTGCAGCTGTACCTGCAGATGAGTCTTTACCCGGCGATCTTTATAATGATCAAGATCAATACAGTCCACAAAATCCACATTCGTTGTTTAAATTAAAGAAAATCAAGAAAATTTTATTGGGTTAGAATTTTAAGTTTTTCCTTTTAAAATACTAGTCTCTTTTTCTTCTCAGCTCACTGTATTTTTAAAAGTCATGTCAATCATCTAATTAAACACATTTTAAGTACAAAATATAAAATTATGTCTTAATGTTATTCATATTAAAAAAAGACTCATCATCATTTGGTTTTTAGGCTTAAGATATGAGTAATTATTGTTAGTTCAAAAATATATTTCAAGATTCAATAAATAAAATATGAAAAAACAATTTGGTAAAATGAATGAGTAAAGTTTTTCTAGTGGTGATTAATGTAAGGTGAGTGTTGTGTGTGGTGGAGAACAGCGATGGGATCCCATGTCGATCATAAGGATACGAGGGTTCATGGTAGGGAAAGGGCGACTAGAGTGAACATCTTGCTTTCTTTCTTCTTCAAGTTTCTGTTTATTTTTGTCAATTTATAGTAGTGTTCATAGAATTCTTTCATTGTGACGGTCCTTGAGTCATGGCGAAGGGTGGTTCTCACACTGCGAGAAAGAGTTTTCAAAACATAGCTGGTCACACAATTATTCGCCGTGGTGTCTCCAGGTCTGGTAACAATTTGTCATGTATCTCATATAATTATTTTTTAATAAAAATTATTGTTTCATTTAAATTGAGGACCTGGTAGTTGGGGTTTCCAATGTCAGTTGTAATCGAAATCACAATCGGAGAAATATGCGTTTAATCATCTGTATTACTTTATTTTATTAAAAATTAAAGTAAATACATTGGTATGTTCATACATACATAGTTGTTCACAAACATTGTATTTTTCTTTTTTTCTTATAAAGAAATCACAGCGTTATTTGAACAAAGCAGCCAAGCTGCAATAAAAGTCATATGAAATGTCTTGAGATGATGTTATTTCTACTGAAGATATTGTAAATATTTTGGAAGGTGAATCTTTATATGGTAAACTTTTTAAAGGTTATACATAGATAATATGTTTTTTAGGTCACTTGTTGCACGCCATGTAATGTTAATTAAAAGTGTTAATAGCAAGCAGAACTGAATATGGCTAACCTTTAACCAAGGCGAATTCAACCAGGTGTGAATATTTTACAAAATATTTTGTAAAATTTATTTTGGAAATTTTTTCTAAAAAAAGTTTTTGTGAAAATAATATAAAAATTTTTTTTTTAATTTTTTGTAATATATTTTTTTTAAATTTGTTGTAAAAATATTTGAAACATTTTTGTGAAATTTTTTTGTTAATTTTTTGTAAAAATTTTTTAAAAAATATTATTTTACAAAAAAATTTTTAATAAGTTTTTAACAGAAGTTTTCCAAGAAATTTTCTTCAAAATATTTTCAAAAAAATTTTACAATTATTTATTTTAAAAAAAATGTTTACAAAATTTTTCAAAAATGTTCAAAATAAATTTCAAAAAAATACTTACAAATTTTCTATAAGATTTTTACACAAAAATTTTTACAAAAAAAATTGTATTACCTATTGCAACAAAATTAAAAAAAAAATTACTATAAAATTTTTCCAAGAAAAATTGCTATAAAATTTTTACAAAAATATTTTTCATAAAATTTTTACCAAAAAATTATGTACAAAATTGTTACAAAAACAATTTTCTGTGAAAATTTTACAAAAACAATTTTCTGTAAAATTTTTACAAAAGCAATTTTCTCTAAAATTTGAAAAAAAAATAATTTTTCATAAAATTTTTACAAAAAAAATTTCTATAAAATTTTTACAAGAACAAATTTTTACATAGAATTTTAGATGACGATATATTTACATACATATACAGAGATTTTGCTAATTAGTGGAAAAAAGCGCAGTTCTTTTTATTTTTTAATGACTTTGTCTCTAAGTAAAATCAATTTTGTACTTAATTCTGCATAAATGAAATTACCGCGGTGAAAGGAAAGGTTACTTAAATCGATTAATCGGCTAAAAATCGATTATTTTATGACAAGCGATTTTGTGAGAAATCACAATTTTTGTGAAATTTGTATTTTTGACGAAATCTTCCTTTTTGTTTTTTGGTATTTAGATTTTTTAAAAACTTTGATTTATAAAAAAATTTTTTATATATTTTGTTAAACAAAATTATTATTTAAATTATAAAACTATTGAATTTTGTTTTCGAAAGCAATAGCATTGGATGGTTGGTTGATTTACTTGGTAAATCTAGATTCCAGTAGATAGTTAGATCCATCCTGTTGCGTTGGGATATCTAGTCAGTTCACTTAGACTGGTTCCTGATCAAGAAATTTACGTCTCGAATAGAATGCCAGGCACTCTCTCAGAAGGTGTTTCTTTTTTGCTCTGTACCATCTATGGCAGTGCCTATTACCGATCGTTACTCGATACTTTTAACGTTTAAGCTTTAGAAAATTGCAAAAGCAAAATTGTTGCAACATCCTGAACAAGGACAGACATTATCTGCTTCACGTAAAAACTACTGGATGAATTTTAATAAACATTTTATGAGGGGGTATATTAGTATTTCAGTTCAAATATAGAAAACATTTTTCCCGGTAAAATATTTCACTTACAAGAGAAAAGATAGCGAAAGTACGAAATTTTACCGGTTTAATGGTACTGCAATCTTGGCAGTAACTTTTATTTCTATCAGCGGGAAATTTTAGACAATATTTACAGAACTCTACAATAATTTTAGAATTTCATATAAATTTTAGAATCTTATATAAAGCCTATGTTCCTGATTAATTACCCAGGGATGGGTACCTTTGTATAAAGTAAATACATAAACCAATCACTCATTAAAAATAAAATATATGTACTTATCAAAGGTAAAGGGCTAAAAGCCTAGACTATGCAGTCTAACCCCCATATTTATAAAAAATAAATCTTATTTGAAATGTATTTTAGAACAACTTTTGGGTGAAAATTTTGTTCTAAAATAAATTTCAAATATATTTTATTTTTTATAAATATGAGGGTAACAATATAAATAGTGAAATTTTGCGTGAAGGAGTTATAAGGAAATACTTTTTTTTAAATCCGAGATATTAAAAAGTTTTGTAACTAAAACATATCGTAAAACCGGTTTCAGTGTTGAAGACTAAAATTGTCGATTTTTGTCCATATAACGTTTCAGAAAAACATTTTAATACAAAAAACATTTTAATACAAAAAGTATTTGCTTTACAAGCAACAAAAAAATAAAGTAATTAAAAGAGAATGTGTATGCCAAAAACAACAACTGTACCGTTAGTATAACATAAGGTCCAGAGAAAAGCAATTTTGCACCTATAATTATTTGACTGAGAGTACAAATTCATTAGTAATATTTTGCTTATATCAGCTAATGCACATTCTATGTGCCTCCCGATTTTCAACATTACGCCTTCTTTCACTTGCCAAAATATTCAATTGTATAAAAGTTCCTTTTTTGCTGTTCTACCTAAGGAATTCTTTTGCATCATTCAATTCGTACCCTGCCACATTTTCAGGTTTACAAAGCAATTTCCCTCAAGGATTGGTTTGGTTTGAGTTTAGAGAGTTTAAAGTTGTCTCCCTAAGACCTCTTTAGTATCGTTGTCGTCCCCTCCCTTATGTGACACTTATTTGGTTTTTTATGTAGAAACTGAAGTCTCTACAACTTTTGACAAATTCCTGCCTTCTACTAAAATCCACTAGAGTTATCGCAGAGATCTTTCTATTCTTTTTACTCTCATTCCGAGTTTATCGGTACTTTACAACTAATGAAAAATGTCTAATGAGTCTAATCAGATGAAATAGCCGGTATATTGGCCAATATCATTTAAAAATTAAAATCTTGATTTTATTGTTATAAATCAGTAAATATAAGTATCAAAAACCAAAAACAATTTCAATATTAACATTTTTATAGTTTTTAGGTGCCACACTCAGTCTCAATACTAATTTTTAGCTTTATCTTTTTTAACGGAAATAATTCTTCATATAAATTGCTTATTTAAAATTCTAAATTTGCAGCTTCTTTTTTGTTAAACAAATAACTTCAAGATCAAGGCCAAAATTTAAATACAACCCACCTCAATTATTCATTGAAATGATTTAAACTTAAATATGCTGTATATTTTTAAAAAGTAGCCTAAGTCCACTTATCAAAGAAATCAAGATAATTTAATTTATCCAAATTAAAATTGGTAAGTTAGCAAAAGGTAGTGTAAAAAATCTTTATACAATTTTTTTTCTTATAAGATGCGCAGATATGCAGCGACCAGATTAAAAACGCTTGGAACTTAACAGGTTTGCTTTTTATCATCGGGTTTTTGATGTTTTAACCTTGTAGTCGATGCATCATATGGATCCTTTTCGTTTGTATTGTAATGAATTTCTACTTCATCAAACTGACAGTTTACTTGTATTCACCAAAGTTGTCCTCATGAGTAATTTCGCAAACCGTGAGACAATTCAGTTCAAAAGACAATTGCACAGTGCTAACACCATTAAACCAACATTTAAGTCTGCATCTTTTGGTAGTGATTCTAACTTAGAGCTCGCTGGCCGCCAATCATAATGAAAAACTAACATGTTCAACTTGAAAAATAAAACCAGAATACCTCTACAGTTTTGACTCACCAAATGGCCAATATTCCTATTTGGGAATATAAACAATTCTGTCGTTTTGATAAATCAATACACATTTCTTCAAACTGATTTCCTTATTCACTTTCCTAACAAATACTTCAACTTTTACCGACTGATGTCAAAAAATCAGCTGTAAATATTGACAATGAAATAAACACACGACTTCTGACGACTATCATACTCAGTCGTTCGATCTGTCAAAACTGGATTAGAAGTGTACGTGTGTTACAGACATTTTGACAAGGATTGATAATAAATTTTTTTCCATGTGATCAATGTTGCAAAATCCTCTTTTTGTATAATATGTATGGAACCTACAAGCCATATTAAAACGATTTTTTGAGAATTCTGTCTGATAGTGGTTCTGAAGTAAATGCCATTTATATTCGTTGACATCTCAGCAAAGCGTATAGGATTTACTAAGTAGGTGCAGTATAGCAACTGATTATTCTTAACTATTCTTCTTTGTAAATGTATTATTCTATATTATTTAAATGTACTAATAAGTTGTTAAAGTTGTTGTTTTTTAATTTTTTGACGTAGTGTTCTCAATTCGCCGTGCATTTCAGTCTGTATAAGGCATATTTAACAAGGTGATAGCGTAAGGGAGAGGAAATTTCAGCAAAAAATTATTTCATTTTTTTTTATATGGATTTTGACAGTAAAATAGATATTATTCTCTCTTAAAAAACCTGATTAATGTCAAACTCCATATAAAAAAAATTGAAAAAATTTCTCTTTAATATTAGCTCCGCCTTGCGCAGTCACCTGGTTAAATATGCCTTGAGTCTGTCACATAAAGTTTTTATGACATACAACAAGCTCGCCTTATTGTCATTGTTGTGTAAAGGCAGTCAGGCGGTCCTTGTTTCTCGACCTTCGAGTGATTTACGTCTCGTACTAACATTGGCTAATTGGTTTGACGGGAACAGATATGAGTAATTCACTTTGTTCACTTGCTTTATTATTAGTGTATACCTTTTTAAAAAAAAAATTATCAAAAAGTCACATTGGTGGAGCATTATACCCAACTCAATTTAAGTTATTTTATAGAAGCATAATTTGGAATTACTGACATCCTATATGAAAGTATAGGTGTCGGAATACATATCCTGTAAGAGGCGAGGATCGTATATTGGTGGACTACCAGACAAAGCTTAACTTAAGTTATTTAATAGAAGCTTTATTCGAGATTCTGACATCATATACGAAAAAATAGGTCGCGCTGCAGATCTTGGAGGTGTCAAACACCATTGATGTGGAATTATTGTGTGGGACATCCTGGTGCTCTACGTTCTGCTATTTCAATTTGTTTATTTTTCTTTTAAAACCGAATTAGATATTTCAGTATAGTTTTTTTTTCCTTTCGCAGGCATTAATCTAAAATAGGATCATTGGGTCCTAATGGATTAATAACAAAAATTATTACATTTTATTTCCTTAGGAACAAATAAATCAACCAAGTGCAAGTCAGACTTAGACACGTAGGGTTCCGTACTATCTTCAATATATAATTTTAAAAGTAAATGTTTTAATTGTTTCTAAATAACCTGTATACATATCAATTGTCTGCCTATACCATTTAGAAGAGAAAATATCAAGGATCTACCTATTACGGTTCAAAAGATAAGGCCAAATACACGAAAGAGAAGTCACCGTTGGAACACCCTTTAATTGTTAATACTTGTTATAGCCGCCGTGGCATCACATCTTCTGTAAAAAATTCAAGAGTCTATCTATTATGGTTAAAAAATAAGGCCATATACGTGCATTATATATCACTGTAGGAACAGCCCTTAATTTTTACTATTTGTTATAGTGGACATATTAATACACTTTCTGTGAAAATTTCAAGAGTCTACATATTATGGCTCAAAATTAGGCCATATACATGCAAATCACATCACTGTAGGAGCACCCTTTAATTTTTGGATTCTTTTTTAAGGTTCCGTACACAAAGTGTTAAAACGTAACCCTATTGTTTTCGCTACAATGTCTGTCCGTCTGTCAGCGCCTTTTATCTCGGGAACCGTAATAGGTATACTCTTGAAATTTTCACAGATGATATATAGCTGTTGCCGCTATCGCAACAAATACTAAAACTTATAGGGTGTTCCAATAGAGAGGTGTTATTCACGAATATGTGAAATTTACAAACAGTAATTAAAACTTAGTTCGCTTTATAAACAAGTCTAAAAAAATAAACCTAAAAATTAAAGGGTGTTCCGATAGTGGTGTGATTTACATATATAAGGCCTAAGTTTTGAACCATAATAGGTAGACTCTTGAAATTTTCACAGAAGGCGTATAACTGTGGCCACTATAGCAACAAATACTAAAACTTATAGGGTGTTCCGAAAGTGACGTGTTATTTGCTTGTATATCTTTATTTGAGCTATAGGAAGCAACCACTTAAAATTTGCAGTGATTTAAACTATGTTCGCGTTATAAGCAAGTATACATATTAAACGTAAAAATTAACGGGTGTTCCGTTAGTGACGTGATTTGTATGTATATGGCATAGGTTTTGAACGATAATAGGTGGACTCTTGAAGTTTTTACAGGATGAGTATTACTATGGCCACTATAACAAATAGTAAAAATTAAAGGGTGTGCCGACAGTGCAGTAATTTACATGCACATTGAATAATTTTGTTTTGTATGTTGGTATAGAAGATGTGATGACAATTACTAAAAATTAAAGGGTATTCTAACAGTGACATATTTTTCACGTATAGTAACTTATTTTTTTAATAGTAATAGGTAGACTCTTGATATATTTATAGAAAGAGAATTAAAGGGTGTTCCGACAGAGACATGATTTGTAAGTAAATAGCCTTATTTTTTGAACCGTAATAGGTAGACTCTTTAAATGTTTACGGTAGATGTTGTACTTCGGCCGCCGTAACAATTACTAATATCTAAAGGGTGTTCCATCAGTGCCATGTTTTTCACGTATATTACCTTATTTTTTGAACCGCAATAGGTAGGCTATTTCTATTGATAGTGTATTACCATGGCCGCTATAACAAAAGTTGCTAAAATTTAAAGGGTGTTCCAAATTTAAAGGGTGATTTAGTTATGGCTTTAATTTTAAAATTAAAGTGTGACTCATAAGACATGAAAAAATAAACAACTTGAATTTTTAAAGTTGTACTAAACATAGTACGGAACCCTAAGTGTGTGAGTCTAAATCTCACTTGACTAATTTATTTATATGTACTTGTTTATATAGCGAATATAGTTTTAATTATTGTGTGTAAATTTTAAAGTCTGCATCCAACAGTTAAAAAAATAAAGTCATATTCACCCTATAAGTTTTAGTATTTGTTGCTATAGCGGCCGCAATAATACAACTTTTGTGAAAATTTTAAGAGTATACCTTTTACGGTTCCAGATATAGAAGGCGCTGACAGACGGACAGGCATTGTATCGAAAACAATAGGTTAACGTTTTTGACCTTTGGGTACGGAACCATAAAAAATATTGTACCTCCGGATTATTAGTTACTATCGTTCTAGACAACGGACGATGGATAATTGTAATAAAATGTCTCGTATTCTTTTTCCTGCGTTTGATTGGTTACATATTTGATGTTTACAACTAAACACTAGCTCAAAGTAGATAGATATGAAGAGTGCTGAAGATGGATGTAGCGATCTAAAAAAAACTTTACATTTTGCTAGAGCAAAGAATAAAATATTCCAACTTTCTTAAAAAAAATAATCATCTAATTTTTGTAAAAATTATTGTCTCCACTCTCTGGAGTATGAACTTGAACCTACTTATCAATGAATAATTAATTTGTAAGTTTTTAAACTTGTTAAATCGCAATACTTTAAATGTTTCAACTTTAACATAAATGGACTTACACCATTTTCAAAATAGATAACTAAAATGTGCTAAATAATATTCACTCGTAAAATAACAACAATTTTCATCATCGGGCGCCTAAAAGGTGTTTAACACATTTCAATAATATTTACTTCTATACAAGTTGAAAATCTTGTGCTAAATTTATATAAATTTAAATCAGTAAAACCACAACAAAAATTAAATATTCAAAAACCACACATTTTAAAAACAAATAGAAGCCAAAGTATCTTGAATAAATTCTTTTATTTTTTTTTTTTGTGACTATTGACCATGATGGTATTTTTTAGAATCAACAAACTAAAAACTTACAAAAACAATAATTTAGCCTTAGAAAAAAACAATATGCTCCCAAATTTATTTTATATCCGAATTTAGATAGAGTAAGGTAACGCAGAGAATATTAAAAAATAAATCAATTTAAATAGTTTAATGATGTTAATGTCGACTATTTAGTTAAATGAACTTTAATATATTTGTGAAATTGTTTATTTAGATTTTGTTTTCAACATGACTATCGATTACCATCTCACGATAGCGAACACCATTCACAGTAACTGCCTAACCGGCGTCATTTTGAAAAAACTAGGCCTGATGATGCCGCCAGCTTATAAACCGCACCAAACAGTCACTCTTTGTGGGTGCATTGGTTTTTCGACAATCACTCTTGGATTGTCATTCGCCCAAATGCGGCAACTCTGCTCATTGACGAATCTACTGAGGTGAAAATGTGGGATTCGTAAAGTAGCTCTGGGTGGAGAAACATGTGCGCGCGTCATTGTCGTTATCGTTTAAAGTCAATCAGGCCGTTCTTGTTGCTAGGCCTTCGAGTGGTTTACGTCTCACTCTGGGTGATTGGCTGTACTTTAGTACAGTTAATTGGTGGTTGCATTAATCAGCCATGTGCAATCGTTCTGGTTATCGTGTATAACCTCAATATTACAAGGAAAATTAATAAATGAAAAGAATCTTAAAATATATAATGAAAATAATAAATAAAATACATATAAACTAATTTAAAAGAAAAAAAAGAAAATTTTACAAACTAATGAAAACTAAAATAACGAAAACTATAAAATATAAATAAATATAACATAAATTAAGTAAAGGCTTGACTATGGACATATTGTCTCCAGAAGCCTTTTTTTCATCATACTGCCGTTCTAGGTTGAACGACATAATTAAAGAAGAAGAAGAAAAGAGGTGAAAATGTGCCTCATCACTGAAGATGATTTTCTTCGAAAATTGATCATCCAACGTTTCCATTTCTTGCCATCATTCTGAGCATTGTTCGATTGTGTATCTTTCAATGGTTCAAATTGAGTTAGTCTGAAATTGAGAAATGTCAAATTAAATGCTGAAAAAACATGACGTTTAGGTGTGGTTCAACATCGGCCCTTAAAATTTAACCACCCGCTATAAGCCCTAGGAAGTTAAGCAAAAGCTCATTTTAAAGAGGATGTAATACGCTTTAATTTGATATAATTCATACATTAGTTTTGATTCCACCATAGTCTTACTCTAAAATTTGTATGGTGTACTTTCCCATAGAATACATGATTGCGACGTGAATGGCATTATCTTTGTAATAGGCAGATTTAAAATCTACACAGTTTATAGCAGTTATAACAATAGGTATGTATAACGTGAAGGTGAAACGCAAAATCAGTTATGGGAAATTTAGATAGAGCGAATGGAGTTTGATAGTTCAATTTCCATTTAAGGGGAAAAATTGTAAGTGGAACTTTCAAAATTCATATAAAAAAAATTGATTATTTTCGCCTTAACAACCCTTAAAAAAATATTAAAATTAAAAAATATAAAGGCGTGATTTTGACATTATACTATCTATTTTTTAATTGTTTTTGAAAATTTATTTTTTTGTGTTTTTGTACATAATAGTGGCGCACAAAAAAAGTGGCATACACAACCAACCACCCACCCACAGACATCATCGTGGAAATAGGTAAAATTGATTGAAGATAAACCCGTCGAAATCCCGACCTCGATTTTTTCATGATTACTATACTTTACCTTATGCTCCGTATGGTGAAGTAAAAACGAGGTGAATTTGATGTTTTAATGCACGCAATTTTCTTGTAATTCATTATCATCATTTCTACATCACGCCACAATGTATTTTAAGGATGATTTGCCGAATGTTTTTGGATGTATTTTTACTTTACCTTATACTACGTATACTTTACCTTATACTACGTATGGTGAAGTAAAAACGAGGTGAATTTGATGTTGTAATCAGGGTTGTCAGATATGGCGATTTCTCGCCAAACGTGGCGATTTTCAATCTTCTTTGGCGATCAAATTTTTGATTTGGCGACATGGCGACTTTTTGGCGATTTTTAAAAATTTTGGCGAATTTGTTGGCGATTTTTCAGATGATATTACTTCCCGAAACTTTCGGAAATAGAAATTTATTTAAAGTTTACGAACATCTTTCGATTTTAAAATGTTGCAATACCTTATCACAAACAAAATGCCTTGTTTTCAAAGATTTTCATAAATCGTAACATACCTTTGGATGCTGATTAACCACAATAGGAAATAATAGGTTGAGGAAAAAGAAATTCATTTTTTCGTATGAGGCAGGTTAACGTGTACTCCAAACTATTGCTGGAAAGTGTTTTAAAACTTAACAGATGTGCCACGGTTAATGGGGTAACGTTGATGACGGTTAAAGGATACATAGCCACAGCTGAGAATGAAGCAGCAGACCAACCAGCAAAACGGGGATCTGCTATGAATTTCTGTGGATGATAACCCAAAGTAGCGCTGGATAATGGCATAATGCGAGCTAAGTTCCTACAATGATGGACTCATTAAACCAGGCAGGCTTGAATGGTGGACAAAGAACGCATGGGCAGGAAGGCCAGTAGAGTTCTCAGAGGCTGAGACGGAAGCGCATGTTACGTGTGAATGTCCGCACTGGCTAGCATAAAACTTAAGACCACTCGTAGAAGCTTGTCAAAAGTGGATACCATGGGGACCTGAGCCTTGAACATATGCTAGCAATTACTAGAGGCTGCGTGATGAGAAAAAAGGTCGACAGTTACCAGTCGCCAATCTGAAATCACTTATGTCAAGATTGAAGGCTGTTTGTAGCACGTGACTCTATGAGGGTAATGTTGCCGTAATTTTTATTTCGGTTGCTTATAATCGCAGAGGACAGAAGGGGCGAAAAGAAAGTGGTCGACTTCGATATTCCCCTACATTAAAATATTTATAAAAAATAATAAGACAGAATTAAAGGAGGAACATGCCTGACTTCAAAAATTCATTTGTGTGTTAATAAACTACTTGATTTTTTACTTTAGATGCTGGTAATTCCTGTATAGAGAAAGGGCTTTCAATTGTGAACTCCACCAAAACTCATTTGCGAAATAGAATAAAGAATAATTTTCTTGATCCTATAAATTATATGAATACAAATTGCTCATGTTGTACATATTATGTATTTCAATTCTCATAAAATAAAACCAAAATAAGAGGATGATGACAAATGAGTTGAGGGTGGGCTGAATAGCATATTCGTTATATAACAAATCTCTAACTTCAGAATTCAATTAATTATATACCAAATAAATTACCAATAAATTTATTATTGTTTTAAGTAAAAATTGTATCTCTCTCGTGTTCTCTAATAATTTTATTTTGTTTTAAATAAAAACTAAAATCTGAACATATTTATATTTTTTTTTTTGCGAATTTTAGCAATTTCAATAAACTTTTTTTGTGATTTATTAAAAATATTTTTAAAATTTAAGAAAAAATTATTTATATTGTTAGGAAAATCTAACAAAAACCCATTTTGGCGATTTTGGCGATTTTTTTTATTCGATTTTGGCGAAATTGATGAAAAAAATCTGACTACCCTGGTTGTAATGCACACAATTTTCTTTTAATTCATTATCATAATTTCTACATCACGTCAAAATATATTTGAAGGATGATTTGCCGAATGTTTTTGGTTGTATTTTTACACTGAATAATTAAATTGCAATAAATCATGCTTAAATAAATCTAATACTCCTACATGACTGTTAACAATTATAGCAGCACCAACGGATGACAAATTAGATATCAATTCAATCTTTTTCATTTTTAACATCTAATGTATTTATGTTTTAAGTAATTTATATGTATAACCCTGTTTTAACTTAAATTGAAATATTAATGGTGATAAATAAAAACAAAAAGTTATTCATACGTGTTTGGATATTTTCGGTTCGTCTAGTTGGTTGTTCTGCTACATCCATCTGAAAACAAAAGCTTACATTATTTTAAGTTTGAGAAGATACAAATCTACAAAATACACAATAAAAAATAAACTTGAAAGAAAAGAAATGCCCTTGTGTGTGTAGTTTAGGCAAAACCGTGCGTCTGTTAGTCTACCGAAATTTTTATTTGATTGAATTTTATAACTAGATGTATGCGCATGAATAAGTCGTATGTATGTATACAAGTATGTGAACACTATCTTAAGATTTTGTCAACACTTCTTGGTAAAAAAAAACTTTAAAATAAGATGATCATATTTAAATGCATGATTTTTTAAACTAAACAGTTGCTATAAATACTCTAAGTATTTAAAAATCAATGTCAGTCAAATTGAGACAAACGATCTAAACAGTTAAAGTGAAACAAAATACAACTCTAATCTAAATAAAAATGAAATTCTTAACTTTGGTACGTACAATTTTTGTTTGCTAAGGATAAAGTGAAAAATATGGTGGAATTGAAAAAGGACATTTGAGAAGCAGTACTAGTGATTTAAAATAAAAAATAGAAGACAGCATAAGGTTAAGAAATTTATAAAAGTTGAGTGCAAATGGGTTAATTTTTTTTAATAAAAAGCCGAATTATTAAAATTTAGTTCTGAAATACCAAACGAATTTGTGTAAAACATAACTTTAACTAAATACTTTAAAAAATCTCACATGGCAATGAAAAAACTAAATTCAGGACATTAATATCATCCTTGTTATAAATTTGTTTTTTGTAGTAAAATCTTTTTTTTTTTTTTTTGATTCTGCCCAAAAAAAATTGGTAAATGGCAAAATCTGCAGAGCGATTCGTATAGGAAGAGAGACTCCAAATTCAGCTAGGTAAAATTAATGAGAGTTTAATGGTGCTCCTCCAGTGAAAATCTTGAGTTTATTGGTTCTCCTCCAGTTAAAAATTGAGTTTAATGGTGCTCCTCCAGTTAACAGTTGAGTTTTTTAAAATGGTACTCCACCAATGTCCGACTTATTGAAATTAAAATTTATAGGTTATAAACGATAACCAAACGATTACACGTGGCTGATTAAACAACAACCAATAACAGTACCGTAGTACAGCTATTCGAGGAAGCCAATCAGCCAGTGTGAGAACGAGACGAAAACCACTCGAAGGCCGAGCAACAAGGACGGCCTGATTGACTTTAAACGACCCAGAGCTACTTTACGAAATGAAATCTTTGAAAAAATCTGAAGTTGTAAACAAATGTAACTTTGCCCACTTAACCCATACTGAGGCAATTATTTTTAATCGTTTACAAAAAAATTTATTTGTATTGTTGATAACGTAATTAGTAATTGTAAATAAATATCTGCGAAAAATAAATAAAATATTCTGGCCCAACCTCATTACAAACGCCGTTGTTAGCAACCTTAAATCCATGAAATACGCCATCGAAAATGGGCATACATACATGTATGGATCAGTAGAAAGGGATATAATATAAACTAATTACCACGAATTTTCGATTTTTTAATAAAACTAACGTGAAATTAAATTCCTTTTTATTATATTCAAATAATTTTTACGATTGTAATTAGCAATGCTAAAATAACACACACACAAAACATTATGCATTTAAGTTAAAAAAGGCTCTGCCCCTGTCAACAGAACATTTGTAAAGTTTCACTATACACTGCGGGGTATATGTTAAGGATTTCTTCATTCATGCCATCTGAAAAAGCATTAAAAATAAAAAACTGAAGCAACAAATCAAATAAATAAATAATGAACTTTATTTATTTGTATTTTCTAAACCGTAATAACAAGGGTTTTTTAGGTTGGTACATTTGGAGCTTTTCCCAAACATCAGCAACCTAAAAAATTGTTCATTCTGGTCGGGAGAACAGGCAATTCCCCTTGAGGTATGTTATCTGACTCTAGCCTCATTTAGATTTGATTAATTTGTTGAACCGCGGCATTATTTTGCTGGAAAATTTTTATTTTTTACTTAAACAAGGTTTAAGATTTTTCTGGAGAAGAGTTGTGTTTTTTGCAGATTTCATTTTTGTACTAGGGAATGCCAACTCTAGCGTATCAGAGAAACAGAATGCTTCATAAACCATTAGGGAACTGCCACTATTTCTTTGGAAAAATAGCATGATTCTATATGTAAATCACCCCAGTAAGAGTCTACACCGTCTAAACTTATTCTCGTAGAAAAAATTATCTACATACAAAACTTTGTAAGTATGCCATAAACCGTAGTGCATTATTCAATTTTTGATGGCGAATAAAGGTAGAATGTTGTGGAACTCGATTTGCAGTCCAGCGAGTTAAATTAACTTTATATTCTTTCGATTTTTCTTTAGCAGTTTTCGCAAAGTTATGATTTTTTTCTTCCATTTTTTTTTTGTCCGAAATTAGAAGGGCCTTTTAAAGAATTTGGAATTATTTTATAAATTCAAGTTAATCTCTGTGCAATTTTATGAAAATTAACCGCTTCTTCCTGCAAAAAACAGCAATCATTACGATGAATTTAAAATCTTTTATTGATCGTTTTCTTCTTAAATACAAATCTTTTAATTTTTTTAATATCATTTCTTTAAGGTTTTTATTGTGTGCATAGCTGTTATTGCTAGTGTCAGCGCTGTTCCTGTGGAAGAAGCCATTCCCCAGGGTATAGAAGGAGCTGCATCAGAGACGGTTAACCCTTCAGATGATCAATCATTTATATTGAAGTTGAAATTGTTGAAAAAACTGTTGTTGCTTGGTTAAATAATTTCATTATTTTGTAAAACAGTTGTTAGTTATAGCACACTATTAATTAAAAATTGTTAGTTATTTTGTGTACATTATAAGACAAAAAATTAACTTTTATAGTTTTAAGTTATTCCAATTTTTTTATTACTAATTTAACTTAAATAAATAAACCAAAAACCTACTATATTTAAGAAAAAAGAGACTCTCTTTTAATAATAAACAATTTCTGCTTTCCTTAAACTTAACGTTATTTTAATTGCAAACTCTTTAAGTTAAAATTAATATAAAATGCAACTCTTTTTATAGTGTATAAATATGGTTGCCAGATCAGAGGATACAAAACATAGATTCTTTTAAAAATATTCCACTTATTTTAAAACTTATATAAATTATAAGCTATTAAAAACTTACACGTTTTAAAATAAATGTATATGTTTAACAAAAAAAGTTAATAAATAATAATTTTAAATAATGTGTTTTTTTTTTTGTTTCTACATGTCTTAAATTCTAAATTTGTTTTTTAGGAAAACGTTCCAAAGTACAAAAAATCACATATTATACTCATAAAAAGACCAGAGGGCATAAATTACATAAGTACAATTCAACAATCATGCTCCCTTTGTGTGATTAAAAAAGGTGACTATTGTTATTTTGTCAAACTTTTTCATATGTATATCACACCAAAGATAATTTATTTTATAGACCCTATGTAAACTGTGTATAAGTAGTAACTCCAAATTATAAAAAAAAAATTATAAATTTATAATAATGTACATATATTAAAATATATATCGATATATTTTCTACAGAACTAGTTCTAGATGTCAACATGACACCACAAGTTCAGAGATTATTATGTGTGAATCCAAAATGTTTCATATTATACCGGTTTTAGAGATTATGATTTGAGAAAAATATTTTTTTTATTTTTATGTTTATATAAGTATATACATATATTATATATGCAATGACATTTTTAGTGAAGCTTGAGTTCGTTCTATTCCTTCTAAGAATGAATAAATTAATTTAATACAAATTAGGTGATATTATTAAAGAAAAATTGGGAAATTTAGTTTTTAGACACCAGCAGAGCGGAATGCACATTTTCTAGACAGCTACGTCCTTCATCAGCACTCTTCGTATCTATCTACTTGGGGTAGTGTTTAGTTGTAAGCATCATCTATTTAACCAACCAAGCCCAGATAAAGGCATATGAGAAAACTTGTATTCAATTATCAATCGTCAGGTGGTGAGAAAACGAAGAAAGAGTAGAACGAACTCAAGCTTGACTACAAATTTCATTGTATGTAATATAAATAGTTCGACTAATAAAATTTCAAATTTTTTATATTACAATACTTAATTGTAATTTTCATAACGTTAATTTGTTAATTTTTCCTGATGATGATACACAAAGGAGTAGCGAAATATCGAAAAAATAAAAATAAAATTATTTAAAGACCTAAAGCTTAAAAGAAAATAGTTAAATTAATATTAATAAAAAGGTCAAATAAACTATATAAAATTAATATAAATAATTAAAAAAAAGAAGTTTCTATAAGAAAAAAGGGAGGCGTTGTATAATAATCGTAATTAAAAAGAAATAGCATTTTATTGTGTATGAGTTGAGCAAGGCGAATTCATGCCAGGTGGTGTTGATAGCCCAGCTGATTGTTTTTTGCTCTCGTTTTTTTGCTAATGTCTTGTCAAAAATACATTGTTTCATATCAGCTAATCTAATGTCAAAGTTGTTGTTTTGTTGTAGTTGTTGCTCTACTGACTACACCTGGTATGAATTCGCCTTGGAGTTGAGTGATGCACACCGCTGTATTTTTTAGTACTTCTGGCCAATTACACAAACAGCAAAAAATGTTAAATTTTTCTTTCGAAATTTTCTTAAAACTATTAAAAATAATTATTAATTTGTATATGAATGGTATTACGTATGTATATAAAAAATTTTTATTTAACACCTTTTTGTTAACAAATTTAATTTATTCAGAAAAAAATTATTATTTTTCAAAAGTACGAATAAAACAAATGTGCAACTGTGTCATAATAGTTTTTAGATTCATGTAAGTACATTGTAGCCACCTAAAAGTCTTCAATGAGTTGCTTAACCTTCCTGACTATTTCGTCGGTCTGTGAGACCGATGAATCACTTTTGTGTTAATTTCGCGAAAACAAAACATGGCAGCTCCATCATTCTCTCAGTATCTTCATTATTTCTCATTATACAACGTTTAGTGTAACAAGTGCGTTTGAGTTGAAATGTTGTACCGGTGATTGCTAATCAGACGGTCTGTGAGACCGACTTATAGTTAAGTGTCACATTTTCGACAGGTAAGTTGGTTTTGCTAAATTGGAAATTTTTAGATAAAAATGGACAATTAGCGATCAATTTATATGATTTAAAAAAAGAATTATGTTTAAAGTTAATTATCGTGAGATTTTCTTTAGATATGGCAGATATTGAGCGCATAAGAGCTATTCTGAATGAAATCGATTCAGATCTAGATTCTGATGTGGTAAGTGGTACTGAATACGAATATAATATTGATGTGTATGAAGCAAACACTGATACTGAACAAGAAGACTCCGAGTAAAGTGATGTTGATGATTTACAGGACGCTGAATCGAGCCACAAGCTCTAATGACTGATTGAAATTTACAAAGACTAACTTCATAATGAGGCATATATTTAAAGCATTTTGAAATTAATTTTTCTTTAGTGTTCCTGTTTTTTTTTTGAATTCATTTTATTTTTTTGTTTACTTCTATAATATATATTAATAGAAAAACAACATTTTATAAATGTTGTGTTTTGTGAATGAATTTTTATTTTAATTTTATGTTAGGTCTAGGATCAAAAAAGCCAAATTATTGTGATGAAATATAAATTGATGCTGTGAGTTAAAAAACCTTAATTTTGTTTTTTTCTTACTTCGGTTATTTCAGATTAGTTTGTTAAATATGTCTATAATCTATAGTTAATATGTCTATATGTGCTATAACTTTTTTCGTACAGTCTTTTCAGAAAAACCCGATACCACGATTGATTCGTATTTTTATCATCTATCAAACGTATATAGTGGTATATGGGCTCGCGGAATGGTTTTCGAGATATTGAGGAAAAACTAAATTTAAAAGTTAAAAAACTGTTATATGTTTAATGTATAGCAACTTTATTTCTTAAATAAAAACAATGACAACCGAAAAATCTGATTCTACAGTCCACAGGCTTTTCATTTCATTATTTCGAATTAAAATAATATTTAAATTCACTATTTTTAATCAAGTTCAAAATCGCTATTTTTGCAATAATTTGTTTACAATTTTTCACTGTTTGTTTATATTTTGAAAAGAGTTTACCAGAAAAAAAAAAGTTTGATAAAAAAAAAGTTTGTTATCTTCCCCTCGACGATATTTTCTATTCTCTTCTTGATGATTTTATAACAAAATTAAATTGCAACTATGTGTATAACAGTTATTTATTGTTTTATTGCTTTTGTTTTAACCAAAAAGAAATTGTCACCTTGACAGCAACAAAAAAGACGATTTTATTTTTTTGGATTAGATAAAAAGGTCATAAAAAAATATAAATTCCAAATACAAACACCATAAAATTATCAAATTAATATACAAAAAAAGAAGAAAAAAATTAAATAAATCAGTCGCTAAAATTTATATATGTATGTATATTTTTAGACTCTTAAAAATATTTTAACAAAAGATCAAAGAAACCAAGGGAGGCAACAAAATAATCAACTGAGGCAAAGAAAATGACTGGTGCATTCAGCGTAAAATTAAAATCAAAAAATGGCCAATTCATTGTTAAGGACTTGCAGAATGCTACAACAGTAGCTGATCTCAAACAACGAGTAGCGCAAGTAACTCAAATTAAGGAACCCAAATTACACATTTTAATGGGCTTTCCACCTAGACCATTAGATTTAGTTCACAACTGTCAGCAACGTACCCTCGAAAGTTGCGGTATAACTAGCGGTGAAACACTAATTGTTGAGGAAAAGACAGAATCTGAATTAGCTGCTCTTCAGGCCTCGTTAGAAGATGATGAGGCTTTAGCCAGACGTTTACAGGCCGAGGAGGAAGAACGGCAATTAATGGAAGTAGTGGCTGCGTCAGCAGCAGTCGATGGCATTACAAATGAAATATCTGATCCAGATTTGACTCCAGGTTCTAGCGGCAACTTTAATGGTATTCTTCTGAAAAAAGTAGTACCTGCCGATAACTCCTGCTTATTTACAAGTGTGCGTTTCGTGCTCAATGGCAAAGTGGACAATGAGGGTAGTGAAATGATGCGTCATATTATTGCCCAAGAAGTCGCAGCTAATCCTCAAGATTACAACGATGCCGTTTTAGGTAAATCCAATGCGGAGTATTGTGCTTGGATACAGAAACCTGATTCATGGGGTGGAGCCATTGAAGTGGCCATACTTTCTAGTTATTATGGTATTGAAATTGATGTCGTTGATATTCAAAATGCAATTATTAATCGCTTTGGTGAAGATCAAAATTATGGTCTTAGAGTATTTCTACTCTTTGATGGCATTCACTACGATCCATTATATATGGAAACTGATGGTGTATGTTAAAAAAAAACTTATTTGTAAGCAACTAAACTATGTATTTTTTCTTTAAGGGCGGTGCACCAGCGACTATATTCCCTGTCGAAGAAATGGGCGTATATCAACAGGCCGAACAGCTGGCCAAAGAAGCAAAGTCATCTCGTCAGTTTACCAATGTCGATAAATTCTCGCTACGTTGTTTACAATGCGATGTTATGCTTGTTGGTCAATTACAGGCCACGCAACATGCTAAGGCTACCGGGCATGCAAATTTTGGAGAAATTTAATATCTCTTAATATTAGGTTCGCTTTATATATTTGCCTTTTGCGTATTTATCTATTATTTAATAACACAGTGGGTCCTTCCATCCAATTCTATACTCTGAGACCCATTAATTTCAGCAAATCAAAGAAACTAAAAAGAAGTAAAAATGTTTGACGAGAAAAGAAAAACTCAAAAATTCCCCTTGACTGCTATGCTTTAACTTGCATAGCTCTTTCATCTAATTAATTTAACAAGAAAATACCATCACTAACCTCATGATTTTAAAACATTCAAATTTATTTTCATTAACAACAAAATTTTTATTTCGCATATTCATTTAATTATTTAATATTTTAATTGCGATGTTATTTATTAGGCTATTGAATTATTTACAAAATTTGTTAATTTTTATAGATACATAGGTATAATAAAAACACATAAATTTCCTTTATTACTTTTAATTAAACAAATTTCTTGGTTGCAATATATTAACATAATAATTTAATTAAAAGTAGCGATAAAGATAAGAATTTTTTGGAGAAAAGATTAATGAAAAGTTGTTTAATTTTATCTCTTGAAGTCGGGAAAATTAAAAACTTGATAATTAAGGAAAAACTGTTTAAACAAGGATTTTTTTTTTCGTAAAATTTCCTTATTTTCGAAATATTTTGTAACCTTCAGCATGTTTTATATTTTAACTTTTTTTCTATTTAAGATCTTACTATGTAATATATTTTCTTTAACTTTGAACTATTAAATGAATTAAAAAATATTTGTGCTTTTTTTAATATTACAATTCCATTGCATCGAATTTCTTTATTTTGCTAAATTTTTAAAACTAAAGAATGTTGAAAAGCAAGACAATAATTTTATGATGTTACCCACGGCGGTGTCATAGGTGCTGGATTTTGTAAATATGACATAACCACAGCACTAACGCTCAACATGAACGAAGATAAAACCTGAAACCAAAAAAATTAATTTAAAAATAAAATTCTTCAAATTGTACATTTAACACCAACCTGTTTGGCGTCATCACTAACGCGCGAACTTGCAAAACTGATACAAGAACAGTATAAGGCGAACCAAGCACACCATTTTAGTTTCATCATTAATCCACACATGGAGAATATCATTCCTAAAGTGTACATACAATTAATTAGAAATTTCATCTATATATTACTGGAGGCCCAAATAGATTTAATTTTCTGTCAGTTTCGCCTCATAAAGCACAAAATTTTTGGGTTTTTTGTCCTCTCGAAAACCCTTGGCATAAGCGAGATTTTTTTAAGTAACTAAAATTTCGAACTGCCTTGATGTACTTATTCTCATTTTAAATGTTTGTGTTCGTTTGAATTTCGATGCTTACAATGATGACGACAGAGAACGAATATTTTTAGTTACTATTTTCGTTTCAAAATAGAGAATACCGAATGTCGTTAACGCCAACGGTAACGGGCCGATAGCGTCTTGTAGTGTCTAAAATTTCCGGTTTAAAAAAATTTGTTGCACCCTAGTCTTATCAATCAGTGTAATTGTGTACATTCGGATTTTATATCTGTTCTCTTTTGAAAATTATATATTTAAAAAATTATATTTGGAATTTTAATACAACATTATTTCTAAAAAGCGCATAATTCCTTTTTAAAATTTAAAATATTTATTTTAAAAAAATATAGTAATCCAAACAGATTACTATGGAGAAATCATATCCATATAGCTATTTCACTGGTGCTTAACCAGATCGTCAGTGGATTTTTCCAACTTTCTGAATAAAAACCCAGAATCTTATGTCTTTCTAAAAAACGCATAATTCGATTTTAAAATACGATTTTCGTATTTTTTAATTTATTATTTATGTTTTCAGAAACTCTTTTTCATACATTATGAATGATATCCAATGCAAACCCTTAATGTGGAAAATGGAAAGAAAAAGAAAAGTAAAGTTTTTAATTTGAAATGGTTACTATGTTTTTTGTTTAGAAATTTTGATTTTTTTCTTGCTTTCTAGGCATATTAAACTTCTCATTTGGTTTATTAAATGTTAAAATTAAATATTTTTGTGATAAAAAAATATTTTATATTTAAACCAAGCTACTAAGGTACCTTCCCACAGTTTTTTTTTTATTCATCTATTAACTTTTACGTGATGCGAACGCAGACGGACAGACATAAATTTCAAGAACATAAGTTCTTTAAAAAGATATAAAGAAGTCTCGAAAAATCTTTCCACGTATTTTTTGAAACCTGTGCCACTTTTGATGTGAGCCACTGTATCTATGTGTGAATGGATACACCTACTTACATACCTAATATGTTCATATAATCGGGTGTTAAATCCTCATTTCCAGTACTGCTACCATTTTGTCCTGGATTTTGTGATGGCTTATAACGATTAACTTTTTCTTTTCGTCTGGGATCAACTGCCAAATTCATATCTTTTTAATTTCTGTAACTATTATAAAAACCCAAATTTTAGCCTGTTTCAGCTGGCTTTTTTGTGAATAGAAAGACAAAGAAGAGATAATAGGCAATGTTAAAAAACATCAAAAATGACGTTTGTCATTTCATTATAATAGTGTAAAAACGGCCGAGTAAAGTTCGACATTATTATTTCTTTACGGTAAGAAACTTATTAAGAATTTAATAAACAGAAAAATACCTATAGTCCTTGAAAATAACTTCACATATTAAAACTAACATTAATAAAAAAAAAATACTAAAAAATATATTAACAAATCAACAGTTTTTGGCAAGTTTTAATGCATTAAATCAAGAAAACCATGGCTAATGTAACAAAAGGAAATAACGGTAAATGCCAAACGGTCTTAGATTTTGAGAACGCTGCAACCCAAATGGAAAACAATTTAGAAAGTGTGGTTAGTTATTATATTATTTTGTTTTTATATTATTATTTTGTTTTTAACAATTTCATATACATATGATTTAAACTTTTAGAATAAAAATTTTGTAAAGAAAGTTTTAAATATTTTAAACTCAATAATGACTGTTGTCCAACGCAAGGAAACTGGATTCTTTAACGTGATTCTGAAATGGTTTCGTTTGTATTTGGTAAGTGAAAAATTTATAGACTAAATTTAAACAAATCCAATGATCAAATCTGTTCATTTTCTATCAGTTTAACTATTTTAATCATTAAATTACATTTTTATATATGTAATTAAATGAATATGTAGGTATGTGTTTTTCGTATCCTCTTGTTTGTTTAGGAAATTGGTTAGAAGAGAGCGAAAAGGATTCTTTCTTAGCTCTTTAAATTATTTTATTATGAAGTAGGTATTTATTTTTAAAATATCAAACCTAAAATGAATTACTGTAGAATTACATATATACATGTGCATGCAATTAACAATGAAAAATAAAAACAAAATTTTTACGCTTTTTTAACTGTGGACTTACATTCTTTAATATTTATACACTCCAACATTCAAAATGTATTACAATTTGTAAACCAATTCATCATTTTGGTTATTTTGTATATATGTACATATATGTATGATCATAGATAGAATTATTTTGAACCAAAAGGCATTGATCAAAAACAAATTATGTATATTGATGCATGATATTATAAACAGGGATAATTTTTATTGCTTATTTTTACAAAGTCTCTTTATATCTAACTACAAATTGATTAAAAAAACTGGCTAGTGAAGCCAGTTTTCCTAGAGTCACAATGTTAAAAAAGTCAGTTATCTATAAATATAAAAATGAATGTTTGTCTGTATGTTTGTATGTCCTTTATAGAATCGTTAACTATGCATCTGGTCATGTTATGATCTTAAGCAAAGTTGTTGCCCATGAGCCGGCGAAGGTTTCTAATTTGGTTCGATTAACTTCCGACAGGTGGCGCCACGGAAAATTACTCAAAATTAATTAAATCGTAAGCTGTGCATTTGATGATGGTATGATCTTTAGCAAAGTTGTTGCGAATGAGCCGATGAAGGATTGTAAATTGGTGTGATTAATTTCTGACAGGTGGCGCCACAGAATATTACTCAAAATTAATTAAATCGTAAGCTGTGCATTTGATGATGGTATGATCTTTAGCAAAGTTGTTGCGCATGAGCCGACGGAGGTTCCTAAGTTGGTGGGGTATATTTCCGACAGGTGGCGCCACAGAAAATTGGTCAAAACGAATTAAATCGTAAACTGTGCAATTGATCATGTTATGATCTTTAGAAAAGTTGTTGCGAATGAGCCGATGAAGGATTATAAATTGGTGCGATTAATTTCTGACAGGTGGCGCCACAGAATATTACTCAAAATCAATTAAATCGTAAGCTGTGCATTTGATGATGGTATAATCTTTAGCAAAATTGTTGCGCATGAGCCGACGGAAGTTCCTAAGTTGGTGGGGTTAGTTTTCGACAGGTGGCGCCACAGAGATAGTCAAATAGAGTTAAAAATAGCGCGAAAAGAGTTAAGTTGGCATCGCTGAATACAACACCAATGTTTGCTTAGGGCCAGCAACGCGGACCGGGTCAGCTAGTTTTTAATAAAAATAATCCAAGTATTAAGTACTACTGGTTGCAAAGTAGTTAGCTTAAAGTGCACTAAAATTTAGTTGAGTTGCTTATGGGGCAGTTTTAAATATAACACAAATTTTATTGTTTTATATATAATTATTTTATGATTAATTCCTAGCAAACCCAGGAAAATGTTTTATTGTTAAATCTTAATATTAAATCTGGTTTCAAGTGTACTCTAAAAAGATTCTAAAAATCTTATCATTATTTCAAAAATTCAACACCTTATTGTAATATGTTAACTAAGAAATATTTAGTCTTAAGAACTCTTATTTTCGGTAGTATTTAAGATAATCCTAATATTTTTAAAAATTTACATGAAAGTAAAACTTGGTGGTTACTTTATCACACAGTTCTCAGTTCTCAGTTCAACTAATACCCAGCGAAAAAAGTTAAGGAATAGGAAATGAATACAAAGAATGTATAATATTCTGCTTCCAGTATCAATTGCTCCTAACACAGAGCATGTCCTAGGAAAATAATGCATTATATCAATATATCCTAAGAACAAATTTTAGAATTCATTATTTCTGAAGCATAAAATAATGTATACATTTATATTAATTATATACAAGTTTTTATTTATTATATTCATTATTCAGACTAAGAGAAAGAAGATTAAAAATAAGTTTTTTTAATATAATTTCTGATCCCACCATGGTCCCACTCTGAAATTTTTATGGCGTACTCATTAAGCCACGTTAAAAAAACATATGTAAATTAAAAAAAAAAAAATAAAAGACACTATCTCAAAGATTTTAATAAAACTTTTTTTGAAATATCAGAAAAAAATTTGTTAAAAAATTTCATGGTTCATGATTGATACCAAATTAAAGCGTATGAAATACCCTTTCAAATGAACTATTACTCAACTTTCTAGGACTTATAGAACTGGTTTTAGAATATATTTAATCCTCGAGCGCATATGCAAAAAAGCGATATTTTTCAATTTTGATAACTGTGTAGCGGAAAAACTGTAAGAGATAGAATTTTTTTAAGATCATATTTCAGGGAGTCAACGAATATAAATAAAAAAAGTTTCAATAAAATCGGGAGTGGTAAATTTGAAAACATTTTTTTTTTTTGTTGATTTGACTTGGAATGACCCTATTATAACTTGCCAATAGCTAAAGTTTGGATTTTGTTTGATTAGTTTGATTAATATATTGGTTAAAATTAAAATTAATTTCAAGTTAACTGAATCTTTTTTTTAGAAACTTCACATCAGAATTAATCCTGATAACAAAAAGTTATTAAAATATTATGACAACTCTGTACCCACAATCATAACGTATATAATAGGATGTTTGCAGTTTAAAACCAAGGAAGTAACAAATTATCATTATAATTTACTGGAAATATTAGAGGAAATTTTGGAAAACATACAACCGAGTGTTTTGCAAAAAATTAAGGATTTCGAAATCGGGACTATGTTGGTATCATAAAAATTATTAAGTGTATTTAAATATAATGTTTTTTTTCGCATTTAAAGTGGTTGCTTATGGAATCCTATAGATCTGGCTGGCGATTTTAATACCCAATTGAAGGCTCTTAAAATTCTATCAGTGCTTTTAAAGCAATTTGATGAAGATAGACAAAACCAGGAGCTCAAATGTATTAAATGGACAAATTTAAATTTATTTCAAAATAAATTAAAAACAATTGTTCAAGAAATGCAATTATCTCATGTGATTGAAAATGTAAGTAGAAAGAACACTTTAAACTGCAAAAGGAAAATAATTGGAACATCATTAATTTTTAGTCTTCTCGTGAATTACTGAATAATTATAACATGAATTTGTCAAAAAATATGTTGGTTTATTCATTTTATTGCAAAACAATGTTATTGGGTAATAAATATAAGTTCTACAAACCTTTGGTAAGAAACGCATTATTGTCTCAATTAAGAATTAATTTAAAATATTTTGTTTAGAACCTTCAAAAGTTTTGGATTGACATAAACTATTGCCCGAAAACTTTGTCTTATACTGGTCGATTCAAATTGAATTCCAATTCTAATTATGAAAATATTAATGTTATTTTAAAAATACAAAATATAATACTGTAAGCCCGTAGATAAAATATTGCAGAATAAAGATTCAAATATTTAAAATGCTTTTTCCCCTATGTAGAGACAAAAATATTTTAAAAATTTATTTCAATAAGCCTGGCGAATTTTCAAAATATTCTAAACATCTTTCAAACATTAAGGATAATGTTATACAGTTTACTTTAACCAAAGATGAATTGAAGCGTTTGATAAACAATGAATACATAATAGAATACTTCAACAGTTTAGAAAAATCTAATACAAATAATGCTAACACTAAAAAGAAAGACACAAGTACATTTGATTTACTGAAAATTGAAATGTCTAAAACTTTACAAGGTATGAATGCTAATAAAAATGAAAATTTATGAGATATTCTATATGGATTTTGTTATATTTTAGAAAATAAAAAGAAAAAGTCTACCAGTGGATCAAATATCTGCAAAAAACCTTACAGTTTGGATTTTAACTCAACGCCCGAACAAACTTTACAAGTCTTTAATGGCTCACAATCTAAGAACAGTATATCAAAGAATCTCTTTGAATCTCCAAAAACTTCCAGAATTGCAGAAAATGTCACGGAAAAACTTTCTGTAAGGAAATTGCGAGATAAGAAGAAATTTTTTACAAAATTAGAGTCTGAAGAATCAGATGAAGAATATATTAATAAAAAGATAAAAAGGAAAAGAACACAAAAACCAAAATCCAGGTAAAAACCTATGTACATATGCATATAGCACACCCATATATTTATAATATTTTATTTAAAAACTAAATTATTCCTAAAAGGCAAAGAAAATCGCGTAATAAACAAGTCTGTAAAGTAACACCGACAGTGGATTTAACTAAAACTGAAAACATGGATTCTATAAAGCAAAATGAAACAAAAAGCAATATTAAAATTGCACCACTTAAAGATGATTCTAAAAATAGCTTTCCTTTTTTAACTACTGAAGCTTGCGATGAAGTTTTAGTACAGGTTGCTGACATTTTTGAGACTGTTGATACTGAGTATGCGAAACCCTGCCAATCCTATAGGAATTTTAATACGCTGCATCACCCGATACAAAAATCTTCTGTTCTTATAGATAACATAAAAGCAAATTGCCGAAAGAAAAAAAATCTCGAAGATGAGTCCAATATTGGGAAAAAAAGAAAATTAACAAATTGCTATCCACAAGAAAATAAAGAAAATGTAAGTTTTATATTTTATATTTAATGGATTACAACTCTTGCTAGAAAGTAAATCCGTTTCCATATAATAATTAAAGAATTCTTGCAAAAAAAAAACCGACTTCAAAACAGATAGAAGGGCACCAATTCTAAACTAAAAATGTAAGCAGTAATCTGTAAGATTTAGATTTAAACCAAATAAAATATGCGCCAAAATTAGAGGGAAAAAAAGTAAAGACTATGTGAATGTCAAGCCTCTCACTATTACTGTTCAAAAGTTAAGCTATTTTCACCAGCATCCGTCTTTTATGGGGACACTATTCAAGCCTCTGTTTCAAAGATAGGGTTACATAGATCAACTAACATCTCATATTGGGACACCCTTTAATTTACAATTTTAAATTAAAGACCTGTTGTTATAAAGGACGTGGTCACAAAGATTCTTTGTAAATTTCAACTGTCTGTCTAATTTCAGCAATCTGTGTGCACCCTTTAATTTAAAATTTTGAATATTTATACATTTTATTATAACAGTCATAGTAATCGACATTCTGTAAAATTTTCAAGGTTTTGTCTATAACGGTTCAAAAGACAGGCATGTATAGGTCAAATTACGGCAGCTATGGGGACACCCTTTAAATTTTAAATTTATTTTTTTATTAATTTCTGCCGTTGGGAGCTATAGCGACACGCAATTTTTTTAAATTTTAATTTGGTGCCCTTTACGGTTCTTAATACACGTAAAAAACATGTATGTTGTATGGGGACACCCTTTAATTTTTAATATAATGAACTGTTTTTAAAATGGAACCAACCTGAAAGCATAACCTTTCAAATAAAGAAAAAAATTTAAAATCCGTTCAGAAATGGCTGAGTTCTGCGGTTACATACATAAAAAAAGCAACATTCAGACGAATTGATAACCTCCTTCTTTTTTGAAGTCAGTTAAAAAAAGCAAGAAAGCCTTTTTGTATAGTAACTGCATGACCTTTGTATGTCTCTAATTTCTACAATATTTTTATAGAACATGAAAAAATGATATTCTAGATCTGGGGGCTCTATTTAACGACATTCTGTTTTTAGTGTTTTGGTTAGAATGAATACCGTACTCTGATTATTTACTGACCTTTATGATTGTCAGATATATATGGGGTATTCAAATGGTGTCTTATCGAGTGTCGAATGTCATAATATTTTAAAACAGTTTTAAAAAATTGTTGTTAGTTTGTGTGTAAAAAGTCATAAAAAATTAAGACTTTTCTACATATGTTTATTGTATTCGGAGTTGAGTGGTTAAAGCTATTAAGTTAAACCGGCGATGTAAAAACAAGCTTAGTTTTGATCATATAAATATTTTAAATCAAAGTAATGACATAGTTATGTGACGAAAACCAATTGATTTCAAAACGATTCGTTTTAAAAAAGTGTGATGAATTTCGAACAATTTTGAGAATCATTTTTGAACCAATCTCATAATATTTGGATTTGATATACATACCAGAAGATAAAACTCAAATAATAATAAAGAATTTAGATAAAACCAAATAAAAAAGTATGAAAACGAATTTTAATGCAAAGACAAAACGAACACAAAAAGTATAGCTCAACTTTTCTTGTTTTTAAATCGATTTCCATCACGTACCTGAAAATTTTAATAAATAACCGATTTGTAGGCAAAAACGACGACATTTCTACAAAATATTACGTTTCATACTAGTCCTTTACTTTTTTACCATTGAACAGTATGATACATTTGAAAAGGAACTAGAAAATAAAGATACTTTTCAGCAATTTTTTTGTCAAAAATTTCGGCCGTTAAAAGTGCAAATAACCAACTATACAACGATATAAAAAAAAAATATATGTATAATAGCAGATAGAGTATCCAGGGGTTTGATTTTATTCGAGCAAATATTAAATGGATTTTGCAATCTTAATTTTCGATTCAAATAAATCGATTTCATATATTGTCGGTAATATAAATACGAATTAAGTGCCCCATTAGGTTAGTAGATTTGAATTATTTAGCATATAAATAGTAAAAAATTAAAAAAAACACGTTAAGTATGTTCATATCAAAGTATATTTATATCAAGTACATGCAAGTCTACAACAAGTACAACATTAGAACAACAACAGGCATTTTGTTTGTGCAAAAATATTGCTATGTGTCAAAAGCAACTCAGAGATGGCAAAGGTACAATGGCACTTTTTTGTAATAAAAAAGATTAATATCAATTTTGCTAAATAAAAATAAAAATATATAATAAATGATCTGTTGGCGCTATAAAAAATGTACTTGATATTGATATACTATGGTTCATATTTTTATTATATATATTATATTTATAATAAAAAGGAATGGGTTATATGTATTATCCTCTCTGTATGTTTACTAAACACGTCTAATTCGAAATTATTCTTAAACAAACAAATACCAAGTAAAAAATCTGTAAAAATTGAAGATCTAAATAGAAATTAATTTTAGCCTATTTGTCGATTATCCGATATAATTTGTTCGAGTTATTTTTTAATCGAAATTTGCAATCTTTCTTAATCGACCTAAAATTATATGTTCTAGCAGAACATTTGTTTAAATTTCAAATATACATATATAAAAGAAAAAGTCTTTGCTTGGTAGTTGGTGTAAGATAAAATAATTACTCACCAACCTCAATATATAACAAAATAATTTCTCGTATTCTATTTCTTTATAAAAGTTATTTAAATAGAAAAATGGTTACAAGTAAACCTACATTGTAGATAGATACAAAGAATGTTGAAGAAGGATGTAGCTATCCAGAAAATGCGTTACATTTTGCTAGTATCTATTTTTTAATCTTTTTTAACCGACTTCAAAAAAGAAGGAGGTTATCAATTCGTCTGAATGTTGCTTTTTTATGTATGTAACCGCAGAACTCAGCCATTTCTGAACCGATTTTAAAGGTTATGCTTTCAGGTTGGTCTCATGTTCATTATATTAAAAATTAAAGGGTGTCCCCGTACAACATACATGTGTTTTACGTGTATTAAGAACCGTAAAGGGCACCAAATTAAAATTTTAAAAAATTGCGAGTCGCTATAGCTCCCAACTTCAGAAATTAATAAAAAAATAAATTTAAAATTTAAAGGGTGTCCCCATAGGTGCCGTAATTTGACCTATATGTTCCTATTTTTTGAACCGCTATAGACAAAACCCTAAAAATTTTACAGAATGTCGATTACTATGACCGTTACAATAAAATGTATAAATATTCAAAATTTTAAATTAAAGGGTGCTCCAATAGTTCATTTAATTTGATGTATGTATGTGGCCATACTTTTGAACAGTTGTACACAGACCGCTGAAATTTACAATGAACCTCTATTGCTAAGTCCGCTATAACAAAAAGTATAAATTTTGAAAATAAAAGGCTGTCCCAATAGTTAATAAATAAATGTTGTGGAGCCAGTAATTAAACACGCGTCTTTTGATTATTTGTATTCAAAGTCAATCATTTATTAATTGTAAATTATTATTAATATAAATATAAAGATAAAGAAAGTAAAATAAGATTGTAAGTCACGACCGACACGCACAGATACTGAATCAGAACTCTACTGACTGTTGAATTTAAAAATCATCATCGTAGCATAGTTGCATGTAGTGACGTTTGTTAAAACAGTGTTGCGTACTCAACATATCCCTCCTTGTTAATGATGAATCTCGTAGTCCCGGTGCCATGCTGGAGTACGCTTATTACGAGTTGAACGTCTGGGTGGTGTTGGAATGTTTTCAGTAGGAGCATCTGTAATATTTGATGAAGTGTTGAAACTTTCGTTGTTATTATGGATGTCCGACCGAACACTTTCTGATGAACTAAAATGTGGTGGATTATCTTGTTCTGGCTGGTGAAACAATGGTTGTAGGTTGTAAGATATTTGATCATCTGGATCTACATCTATGAAACGCTCACGAACTTGATTAGCATGCGATTTTATAATTTTGTCAATATTTGAGTCTTTGATTTTGACATGGTAGTTGACTTGACCAACTTTTTCAACTATTTCACCTTGACGCCATATCATCTTATTATCCTTGTAGGTTTTAACGAAAACCTGTTGACCAATTTGGAACTCACGATGATTAGTGCCATGTTTGCGATTGAATTGTGCTTCCATTTTCGTGTCACGTTTGATTTCTGTTTGTTTTTCTGGTTTGATAAGATCAATTTCTGTACGTAATTTACGACCAATAAATAATTCTGCGGGACTTTTCCCTTCCGCGCAATTTGAGTTTGGAGTTGAACGGTATTGTAGTAAAAATTCTTGAAGGTGAGTATTGTCGTTTGAATCACTGTCTTGTGCCTTTTTAATTGCTGTTTTGACAATATCAACATAACGTTCTGCTTGTCCATTGCTTTGTGGATGGTAAGGGGCTGTCCTCAAGTGTTGAATACCACGTTTATTACAAAATTGTTGAAATTCTGCACTTACGAATTGAGTACCATTGTCTGATACTATTAAGTTTGGGTAACCATATCTGTTTGTGTAGTCTGACATAATATCAACTATCTTTTTACTAGATATTGTGCTACTTTGGTATACCTCAGGCCATTTTGAAAAAGAGTCTACTATAACTAAATAGTACTGCGAACGAATAGGACCTGCTATATCAATATGTACGCGTTGAAGCGGTTTGGTTGATATTGGCCACGAACATAACGATGTTTTTGTTGGAGACTTCATGTTTGACTGACATTGTGGACACTGGCGAACAAAATCTTCAATTTGTTGATCAATGTTAGGCCAATACACATTGCTACGGGCGATAGCCTTCATACGTTGTTGACCTTGATGTCCCTTGTGTAGAATTTTTAGTATTCTTTTTCTGAAGGTTTCTGGAATAACAATGCGTTCTCCAAAAAGAAGTATGTTATTAACAATTGAAAGTGATGATCTTCTATTATAAAACTGTTGTAAATCTTCACTGCGAAGATCTTTTGATTTCTTAGGCCATGAAGTTTTAATGTACTGAAAAACTGCTTGAATTGTTGAATCTTTTTCAGCTGCTTTTTGAACCATGTGATGTGTAAGTGGAATAGACTGAAGACTGTCTCTAAGAACTGATCTTATATTGAATTCTAATGTTGCACATGCGATAACAAAATCTTCATCATCTGGTTGCTTTGAGGGTAGTAGTCGAGATAACATATCAACGTTACCAAAATCATCAGTTTTGACGTATTTGATATCGAAGTCGTATGTCATCATGGTTAACGCCCACCTCTGAAGTCTACTGGCTGAATGTACTGGAATACCTTTCCTTGAACCAAATATTGCTAACAGGGGTTTGTGGTCAGTGCGGAGTAAAAACTTTCTGCCATACACCATACGGTGAAATTTCTTAACTGCAAAAACTAAAGCCAAAGCTTCTTTTTCAATTTGTCCATAGTTTTTCTCGGCTGACGTCAAAGACCTGGATGCGTGTGCTACTGGTTTTTCGGTTCCGTCTGGCATGATGTGTGATATTTGTGCTCCAAGACCCTGCATTGATGCATCTGCTGAGACTATTATGGGTAACTTGGGGTTGTAATGGGTTAACATTAAATCTGATTGTAAAATTTTTTTGAATTTTTGAAATGAGTTTTCACACTCTGAAGACCAATGCCACTTAGTATTGTTTTGAAGCAATACATCGAGAGGTGCTCTTAACGATCTTATTGTACTGATGAATTTACCATAGAAATTTATTGAGCCAAGAAATGATCTCAGTTCACTTATGTTTTGTGGTCTAGATAAATTAACAATTGAAACAATTTTATTTGGATCTGGTCTGATACCACTGGAATCAACTATGTGACCCAAATATTTGATTTGAGATTGAATAAAATCACATTTTTCAAAATTGACTGTCATGTTGTACTCAGAAAAACGATTTAACACGAGACGTATTGATTTCAGATGCTGTTCTAAAGTTTCACTTGCTATTATGACGTCGTCTAAATATGCTGTGGCTTCTGGAATGCCTGTTAAAATTTTTTCAATCGCTTGTTGAAATGCACCTGGTGCTGATTTTATTCCAGGAACTAGCCTATTGAACGTATATAAGCCTCGATGTGTGTTGATAGTTAAGATAGACTTGGTTGCATCATCTACTTCGAACTGCATGTATGCATCATTAAAATCTAGTCTTGTGAAGTACTTACGGTTGTTGAGACACATAAAGATGTCTTCTGGTAGAGGGAGTGGATGAAAGTGTGGTTCAACATTTTCGTTGAGACCTGTTGAATAGTCTGCACATATTCTGATCTTACCACTGGAGCGTCTCACTGTAACTATAGGTGCTGCCCACTCTGAAAAATTGGTGAAATTACGCCACCTTCCTCTAAACGGTTGAGTTCAGAATCCACTAGGGAGATTACTGAATATGGTACTGGACGTTTTGGACAAAATATTGGAACAGCATTGGGTTTAAGTGGAAGATGGATTTTGATTTTGGAACAATGACCCAACTTCTCCTTAAAAACCTGTGGAAATTCTTTCTTAAAATCTGTTATGTGTTTGTTAGATTGCTGAATTGATTTGCAGAAAGAGCTGATTGGAATTTCCCAAAGACCAAATTCTTCGAAGAAATCTGCACCAGCTATGTTCAATGACTGAACTGTTGTTACAAAAACTGTGATTGTTTTTGTTGAGTTGTGAAATGTAATAGTTGCTTTGAATTCACCAATGAATTCAATTTTGTTACAATTTGCATCTCTTGCTGTTCGCTTTGTTGTGTTTAAAGTTGGACGATTGATATCTATCCATGATTGTTTTGAAATGATAGAAATATCTGAAGCTGTGTCCAGTTGAAGCTCGACATTTACGCTGTTTATTAATACATTGACGTATTTACGATGAAACAAGTTGTCAACATTGTTGTCGATTGTTCTTGTTTGAGCATGCGAATTCTTATTAGAATTTGTCTGTTGATTGCTTACACTTGTTGTTGTTTGTGGCTGGCGGTTATTTGCTTTTGAATATTTCTGTTTGCCGTTGTTGCTTTTTGTGATGCAATAACCCTCTTTGTGTCCTGCTCTATCACATTGTTTGCATATGTGATTTTTGTACTGACAATATTTTGAGTAGTGCATGGCGCCACAAAACCAGCAAGGGGTGGAAGGTGTTTTAGATTCCTTTTTAGGGGAATTACAAGCTTTCTTACCTTTTTGCTGCTTTGAATGAATGGCTTGTGTTTGTACAGGTGCCTGTTGAAAGTTGCCAATCATTTTTGTGTCCTGCTGACGTTGGAGAGTGCGCTGAATTTCCTGGTTAATGAAATCTAAAGTCACTGGCTTCTCGGGCTTTTCCTCATCCAGCATTCTTAAAATTTCATTGCGGAAATTTGCGTCTTTTGATGATTGAAGACCACTGACAAATATGAGACACTTTAAATTGTCTTTTGTACATTTTTCTAATTGAAAATTTTCACAAAGACGGTTGACTTTTGCTATGTATGCCCCATAGTCTTCAATTTCTGATTTTACAGTCTGGAAACACTTGTAACGGCTGCTAAAGAGTGATTCTCTTTTACCGAACATGTTTTTCATCTTCTGTAGAGTAGCATCAAATGGAATATCTGTTGGTTTCGACGGTAGCATTACGTCTGCGTATTGTTGATATACATTTTGGCTTACTTTTCTTAGGAGTAGTCGTGTTTTGTCTGCGTCCGCCAAATTCTTAGCATCGACCACAAAAAGATCTTCATATCTGGCGTACCATGAACCAAATGTCTGATTTTCTTCTGGATCATACACGAACTCACTGATTTGTTTTGCTAAAATGTCCATAAGCTGTTCTCTATTGAAAGATTTTGATGACTGTATTGCTGCGGTGTTGTGTTCCTCCACTGTTGGGGAATCTGTTGAGTCGCGACCTACGATTTCTTGAAATGTTTGCTGCTGAGTGACCATGAATCGTTCTTGGCGTTCAAACATATCAAATTGTTTCTGAAGCTGTTGCTGTTGCATCAGAAGTTGTTGTTCTTGACGACTTGCTGCTTCTTGTTGTTGTACTAGAATTTTTGCTAGCACTTGCTCAAGTGATGATGTCGCCATGATGTTTAAAAAAACTATTACTTTCCTTTTTTTTTTTTTTTGTTGTATTTTCTTGTAAAATAATTTTCTGATGAAATTTATTTTATAAAACACTTTTTTTTACACAAATCCTCGTCGCCAATTTGTTGTGGAGCCAGTAATTAAACACGCGTCTTTTGATTATTTGTATTCAAAGTCAATCATTTATTAATTGTAAATTATTATTAATATAAATATAAAGATAAAGAAAGTAAAATAAGATTGTAAGTCACGACCGACACGCACAGATACTGAATCAGAACTCTACTGACTGTTGAATTTAAAAATCATCATCGTAGCATAGTTGCATGTAGTGACGTTTGTTAAAACAGTGTTGCGTACTCAACAATAAATAAAATAGTTAATCTTTTCGTGCTGTGGATGTTTTTGAGATGTTTGATGCTTTTAATTGGATAAGGTCGAATGCTGTCGGATATGATTGCTTTGCTCTTAAGTTCATTAAATTAATAATGCCAATTATTGGAAATCATATATTACATTTAGTTAATTCAATATTGACTATGTCTACTTTTCCACTATTATGGAAGGTTGCAAAGATTATTCCCATAAAAAAGAATTGCGTTTATGCAGGTAGGAGTGAATTCAGACCAATTTTTATGTTATCTATCTTGTCTAAGATGGTTGAACATCTTATAAAGTTTCAAATCGTAAAGTACATTGAAGATAATGACCTACTTCATGATTGCCAATCAGGATTCAGATCTAATAGGACTACTACTTCATTGCTTCTTGGTCTTACCGACAGCATTTGGAGTAATATTTCTGAAAAAGGAGTTTGTGTTTTATTATCCTTGGACTTCTCTAAGGCTTTTGATAGAATTAAACATTCACTTTTGGTTAAAAAGCTACATAAATTATTTGGGTTTTCTGCTTCTGCTTGTAAGTTGATATATTCATACCTCTCCAATAGAATTCAGTATATTTTCTGTAATGGTCGTTCTTCCAGAGTGATTCTCTTTTACCGAACATGTTTTTCATCTTCTGTAGAGTAGCATCAAATGGAATATCTGTTGGTTTCGACGGTAGCATTACGTCTGCGTATTGTTGATATACATTTTGGCTTACTTTTCTTAGGAGTAGTCGTGTTTTGTCTGCGTCCGCCAAATTCTTAGCATCGACCACAAAAAGATCTTCATATCTGGCGTACCATGAACCAAATGTCTGATTTTCTTCTGGATCATACACGAACTCACTGATTTGTTTTGCTAAAATGTCCATAAGCTGTTCTCTATTGAAAGATTTTGATGACTGTATTGCTGCGGTGTTGTGTTCCTCCACTGTTGGGGAATCTGTTGAGTCGCGACCTACGATTTCTTGAAATGTTTGCTGCTGAGTGACCATGAATCGTTCTTGGCGTTCAAACATATCAAATTGTTTCTGAAGCTGTTGCTGTTGCATCAGAAGTTGTTGTTCTTGACGACTTGCTGCTTCTTGTTGTTGTACTAGAATTTTTGCTAGCACTTGCTCAAGTGATGATGTCGCCATGATGTTTAAAAAAACTATTACTTTCCTTTTTTTTTTTTTTTTGTTGTATTTTCTTGTAAAATAATTTTCTGATGAAATTTATTTTATAAAACACTTTTTTTTACACAAATCCTCGTCGCCAATTTGTTGTGGAGCCAGTAATTAAACACGCGTCTTTTGATTATTTGTATTCAAAGTCAATCATTTATTAATTGTAAATTATTATTAATATAAATATAAAGATAAAGAAAGTAAAATAAGATTGTAAGTCACGACCGACACGCACAGATACTGAATCAGAACTCTACTGACTGTTGAATTTAAAAATCATCATCGTAGCATAGTTGCATGTAGTGACGTTTGTTAAAACAGTGTTGCGTACTCAACAATAAATAAAATAGTTAATCTTTTCGTGCTGTGGATGTTTTTGAGATGTTTGATGCTTTTAATTGGATAAGGTCGAATGCTGTCGGATATGATTGCTTTGCTCTTAAGTTCATTAAATTAATAATGCCAATTATTGGAAATCATATATTACATTTAGTTAATTCAATATTGACTATGTCTACTTTTCCACTATTATGGAAGGTTGCAAAGATTATTCCCATAAAAAAGAATTGCGTTTATGCAGGTAGGAGTGAATTCAGACCAATTTTTATGTTATCTATCTTGTCTAAGATGGTTGAACATCTTATAAAGTTTCAAATCGTAAAGTACATTGAAGATAATGACCTACTTCATGATTGCCAATCAGGATTCAGATCTAATAGGACTACTACTTCATTGCTTCTTGGTCTTACCGACAGCATTTGGAGTAATATTTCTGAAAAAGGAGTTTGTGTTTTATTATCCTTGGACTTCTCTAAGGCTTTTGATAGAATTAAACATTCACTTTTGGTTAAAAAGCTACATAAATTATTTGGGTTTTCTGCTTCTGCTTGTAAGTTGATATATTCATACCTCTCCAATAGAATTCAGTATATTTTCTGTAATGGTCGTTCTTCCAGGTTACTTTCTGTTTACAGTGGGGTTCCTCAGGGATCTGTACTTGGACCATTGCTTTTTATCATGTTTATGAACGATCTTTTTGATGTAGTTTCGAGTAATGCGTGTCTTCCTTTTTCCTTTGCAGATGACGTACAGCTTCTATTTAGGGGTACTGAGGAATTTTCTGACGCTTTACAAAACATGATAGATTTTACTGTTGGCTTACTTTTAAGTTGGATTTCTGAAAATTGTCTTTTGGTCAATACTGAAAAGACTAAGGCTATTTTTTTTGGTAGATGTAAAAGTTACAGGTTTTCAGTTGATTTTGGTGGTACCTTTATTAAATTTGTTAATAAACTTAAATGTCTTGGTGTTATTATTGACACAGGTTTGACTTTTGAATATCATGTTAACTCTATAATATCTAGAGTTCATTTTACCTTACGTAGATTGTATAGTCTGAATTTGTTATTGCCTTTTCATATCAAGAAAAGAGATGTTTATGGACTAGTGATGCCAATTTTCTTATATGCATTAGAGGTTTATTCTGGTACCTTTGGTTATGTCATGAGGAAGTTAAGATTAGTCTTTAATAGGGTTATACGGTATCTTTACTCTCTTAGATTACACCAGCATGTTTCGTCATATGTTTTACAATTTTGCGGGTTTTTGTTAAATGAATTTATTAAGTTTAGGATCTTGTTGCACTTTTATAGGACATATAGGTTACAAACACCTAGGTATTTGGCTAATTTCTTTGAGTTTTGTAGATCGACTAGAAATAGGCAATTGAAAATTCCTAGATTAACTCCCATAATGAAGCGTTCATTTTGTGTAAGAGTGGCACGAGCTTACAACGTTTTACCAACAAGCTTGAGAATGTTTGATTGTTCTGTTGATGCTTATAAGAGGAAACTATTTCATGAACTTTCAAGTAATGGTTAGTTTATATTGGTATCAATTCCTACAACATGCTTTACAAGTACGAATGTACTTACTTCATATGCTGAATGGATTGTAGGATATTTTTTCTTTATTTCTTCATTTTTGCTTAATTTTAGATTAACACTGTAACCTTTGCTACTATTTCGATTATTTCTATGGCCATATTATGTCTTTTTGTTTTTTTTTATTTTAGAATTTGTTTTGAGAATAATCATTTTGTAGTGCTTTGTAAAAAAGTTTTTAGATTTAGATTCTATTGTGCAATTTTGTGATCTCATTTTTATTATAATTATTTTTATTTCTATTATTATTTATTTTTCTGTTTATAATTTCATTATTATTTTTTTTTTTTAATTTTTATACTGTTAAATTTAGCTTTTTATTTCAATTTATTACAATATTTGTTAATTGTTAATAATATGTAAGCAGAATATTGTAACCGATTATGGCGAAGAGGCTAGGTTATTGAAAATAAATCAAAAAATAAATAAATAAAAATAAATAATGTAATTCTATGTATGTGGCCAAACTTTTGAACTGTTTTAGACCGACAGGTGAAATTTACAAGGAACCTGTATTGCAAAGTCCACTATAGCAAATATATAATTTGAATTTAGAAATTAAAGGGTGTCCCCATAAATTATGTAATTTGATCTATATAACCCTACCTCTTGAACCGTTAAACAAAAACACTTGAAAATTAGGCAGAGTGTCCACTACTTTCTCTGGTATAATAACAAGTATAAATGTTTGGAATTATAATGTAAAGGGTGTCCCAATAGTTCATGTAATTTGATATATATGGCCAAACTTTTGAACCGTTATAGACAGACAGTTGAAATTTACAAAGAATCTTTGTGACCAACTCCTTTATAACAACAGGCCTTTAATTTAAAATTGTAAATTAAAGAGTGTCCCAATAGAAGATGTTATTTGATCTATGTGACCCTATCTTTGAATCCGTTATACACAGAGCCTTGAATGGTGTCCCCTTAGAGACGGATGCTGGTGAAAAAAGCTTAACTTTTGAACAGTAATAGGGAGAGGCTTGTCATTCACATAGTCTTTACTTTTTTTCCCTCTAATTTTGGCGCATATTTTTTTTGGTTTAAATCTAATTCTTACAGATTACTTCTTAGTTTAGAATTGGTGGACTTCTATCTGTTTTGAAGTCGTTTTTTTTTGCAAGAATTATATAATAATGAACTTATGCTTGAAAAATTATTAGGGAAAATAAAGGCTTTGTAGCAAACTGCTTTGTAGCACAACTTTGTTAAGCAAAGTTAAGTTGTTAAAAATAAAATTTACATTTCATATATTCTTGGTTAGCAATAAAACCAAAATATTTAATAATTTTCATAAAATGCAATTCAAAGATCAGTTTTTACAATAAACTATAGCAAGTTTAGGAAAAAGCACTCACGCTTGGTAGTAGAAAATCATTGCATATGTGAAGATTGAATTCCGCTGTTGAAACAATTTATAAAATACTATCCCCCTTATTCATAAACGATTAATAAATTTATAAAGGGCTTATTGTACGAAATTTGTATCGGAAATCTGTTTCATAAGCTCGCCATAACTTTATTTTATGTTTATGAATAAGGGGGTATAAATAGAACTAGCTAACGGTATGGTAGTATAGTATAAAGCTTAATTGCATTTTCATGTTAATATTTTTTTCATTTCCTACAATTAAATATGAAATTTATTTTCCTAATTGTTCCAGATTAATCCTGAAACTCAAAACATTAACACCAAACTCGGTCCGTTATCAAATACTAAAAGTATTACATCTCCCGTAAGTATAACAAAGAAATTAGTTAAAAAAGTATAAAAACTAAATGATTTTTGTTTAGCATTTGTTTGAAACACAGCGTAGCGACAAAACTACTCCTACAAACAAATTGCCTGAAAAGAATAAAAGCATTTTCTCCAAAAATATTGAAATTGACTTAACCTTAGATAGAATTGAACAATCAGCTAATGGTTGTAAACAGAATCGCGTTAGCGATGAAGAGAATATAGTTAATGAAAATATTTTAAGCAGTGGTTCTTTAGAGTGTGAAATTCGTGGTTTAAAGGAAAATTATTCAAAAGATATAGACTACATTTGTACTCCAACTAACACTATGTTAACCAATAGTAGTAATTTATCTACACCAAGACCTACAAGTGCTATGGATATATCTAATTTATATGATTCAGATATGGAAATAACAGAAGTTTATAATTGTCCAATTAGCAATATGGAACAGCGTATAAAACTTTGTGACAAAAATACCATTACTCTGCAAAATAATAACGAGAATATGGAATTAATACAATTTTCTAATCCAAACTTCCTTATGGAGCTATCGCCTAAGAGCCATTTGCAAGCAGATAGTGAAGCTTTAGAGGGAAACATTGAAACACCAATTTATTTACAACAGATCTTAAATGATTTCGATAATAGTTCAGATGATGAACTTGATTCGAGTTATAAAACATCAAATAAAGTATCCAGTTGTGATGTGATGGCTAAATTTAATAGTAAAGTTTTAAAGGAATATACTGAAGAACCAGTTGTTCTACAACATTCGAGTTATAAAACGTCAAACACTAATGATGAGTTGGCTAAACATGTAATTAGTAATGATCTAGCAAAACGCAATTATTACAGGGACTGCACAGTTTTTCAACATCGTAGGGATTCTGAAGATTCCAGTAGCTCAGAGGAAGATATTAATCAAGACAATTTCGCTGGTATTAAAAATTTTCAAAAGAGTTACAATAAATCGACAAATCAGAATTTACAAGTTATGCAAAACTCGGCAAATTTAAATGAGAATTTTTGTCAACAAGATGATATGCGGGTTACACCAGGTAAATATAAAAATTTATTATTAATACACTACAAAATATGTGAAAGAGTGATTTATAATCACTTATTGCACAAAACCTATATGAAATTGTAGATCGTAGAATATCTCCCGTAACCTTTAGAATTAACGGCTGAAATTAACAAAAAAAAAAAATGCATAGAGTTCAATATCTGTAGAATTATTACAAATCTAATTGAGTAAATGTACTTTAGTTATTTACTTTAGTTATACACATATTTGCAGATAAAAAAAGAAGAATCTCAACAAATTTGACCTCAAGAATGGTTACGAAGTGTCACGTAACTCCTTCAACTATAATTATGCAAAAAATTCAAGTTAGTACCGAGAAATCGGTACTACCAAGAAACAAGAATTCATCAAAAAAACTCTTAAAGGTCAACAAATGTTTAAATGACTACTTTACCAAGAAAAATCTCAATTATAAATCAGTTAAAATCCAAGATGAAACTATTGGGCTAGAAATCCAAAATTTAGATAATATCAAAGAGACAAATTGGAAACTGTTACCCCGTAAAAGGCCAACTTACAACACTGAGCTCTTTGCACCTCAAGAAGTTCAAAAAAATTGTGAAAATAATGTTATTTTAGAATCTTTTCCAAGTGCTACTTCTGCAACTAAAATACATCAACAATCAAGATCATCGTACTCAGATTTGACTGAAACAAATGAAAATGAAATATTTAATTATAGAGCATATAATATTTCATATCAAAATACTCCGTTGGAAAATTCAAAAACGTCATTTAAAAAAGGTAACTGAAAAATTAAACCCGTTATTGTTAGATACTTCTAAAATTTATGATTTTATTTCTCGCTTAAGCATTAAAGCAGAATACCGAAATTTTCACTCACTGTTCATCAGTTACTGAATGTGTACATTTTATCTTTTAGCTGCATCCTCTCATACATGTGTGAGAGACTACTAAATATTTTGTCTTTTCATTTTTGAATGCGATGATTTATTTTTTCTCTTTCTGTTCAAAAATGAATAAATGAGAAAAAATTAGTTGTTGAGTATTTACAATTTTGATGATTTTAGATAAATGAAAGTTCGTAGCAAAATGTGCGCGAAGCTTTCGCATGCAAAAATGTACTCACATATTTTGTAACGTGCATCTGCCGGCGTATGCAGTATCAAAATGTTTTCTTTATTTCTTTCTTCTCCATGTGCGATCGTAGGCAGAAAAATCTTTTATGTTCATTTATGATAAATTTTATATGTAAATGTTCAACGTTCATAAATGAACATGTACATTTATGAAAAAGAACATTAATGAGAAGAAGCTAATTTATTGATGTATGTAAATATGTATATTACAAAAAACAAACAGGTATACGCATTCATATATGAACATAGGCAGACAATTTTTTGTTGTTCGTTTATGAGCGTGAAAAATAAATATAAAATTTAAGATTTCTCTTTTATGACAAATATCATGAATGTTGATTTTTGAATGTTCATAAATGAATAATTCTGAACACTGCATTAAAGTACAAACAAACCCAGTGGTAAAAAGAATGAGTATGAAGGCCTTCTAGAAGGCCTCTTTACTCCTTTTCTTAGAGGCACAAAGCCTTCCGTTCGCATTCCATCCTCATATATTTTTTAAACAGGTTGTCATTGCTGAGCAGGGTTACCACTCTCGCTTCTGCCGGCAAGCGTTCCAGAAGGTCTTCAGAAAAATTTCTGCTAGAAGGCCTTTAATTTAATGCTAAAAAATGTTCTGGGACAATTTTGTTAAAAACAAAAATTTTTTGGGATTCGAACCGTCAACCTTAAGGCTGATTGACTAGCGTACTTAATAAAAGTAGATAAAGGTCATTTCAATGAACTTTTGTGTTTTATAAATGAGAAATCTAAAAATAGAAAATTATGTTTTTGCCATACAAAATGAGTACATATTCCTACTTCCCTTCTAAGAGAAGCGAAGAAAGAGACAAGGCATTCTAAAAGGCCTTCTTTGGAAATGAGGATTGTATCCGAGAGAAGAGTAAGCATGCCTTATAGAAGGCCTCTTTAGTTTTACCATTGGGAAGTATGTGCACCTAGATATATGTATGTATGTATGTATGTATGTATGTATGTATGTATGTATGTATGTATTTGAATAACCCAGAATAACTTTCGTTTGCCAGTAACATCTGGACAGTATAATATGAGGGATGGGTACTCCCCTTAGTGATTAATTATCATTTATCCTATATGTAAAGGAACTAAAATAAAGACACTAAATTTTATCGTGGTACTATGATAATAACGTGCCTTTTCGAGTAATAGCTTAGTAGAGTAGGATAGGGGACGGGTATTCCATATACAAAGTTATAATTAATTTTTCTTTATCTAAAAAAAACTCTATAAAATTAACTATTCTGGTTTGGATGAGCTTGAAAGCTTCCCTAAATACGTTATCTAACTATTTCTCCTTTAACTGATGACACTTTTAGATCTTTGTGGATATTCGAGTTTTTATATACCAGGGAGCAATTGTGATCATTCGTAGAATCTTGTTGAATCTTTTCAACATTGTTAACTGAGGCATTGCCCCATAATTGAATTCCATAACAGCAAATTCGTTAGAGAATCGACTTTTACATTAGAAGTTTGCGATCTAAGCTGAGGGTTGAATTTCTGCCAATAAGCCTGTTTAGTTGGACTTCTTTTAATTTCATTTGTAATAACTTGGTTTCTATGTGGCTTTTACAAGTAAGGCGCCGGTCAAGATGTATACCGAGGTATTTGACGTCTGAAAGCTGAGGTAACATTTGGTTATTTATGAATCCCTACGCAGTGTAAAGATTATACTTATGAGTGCATTTTTGTTCATTCACCTTTATTCTTCATTTATTCAACCATTTTTCCAGATTGAGTATCTGGTCTTGTAAATGTTGTGATGCTACTTGGGCGCTTTCATGACTACTTAAAACGCTATGTCATCAGCAGATGGTATGTGTACACTCGATTGCTAGTTGGCATATTGGATGTGTACAGCAAGTATAAAATGGGTCCCAAAATAATACCTTGGGGAACTCCGGCTTCAATATTAGGCTTTGTTGCCTTACCTTTTCGAATGCCTGAGAAACGTCGATAAAAAAACGCAGAACAGTATTTTCTTTCTTCGAAAGTCTTTTTAATTACATTTATTAATCTGTTTGTTATCTGAAGCCAAATTGATGCTTCGGAATACATCCTTTCGCGATTACAGAAGTGGATTCAGCTTGATTATTAACATTCTTTCAAACAGCTTTGATATGTTTGATAAAAGGCTTATAGGTCTGTATGATTCCACCTTTGTTTGGTTTTTTCCTGGCTTAGGCATCATAGTTATCAAAGAAATCTTCCGCTCTGTAGGAAAGTACTCAAGACCTAAAATGGCAATAAACACAAAAAGAAAAATTGTATGGGCTATACGGGGCAATTCGAAAACATATTAGTTTTATCAATGCCAGGAGCATTGATAATGTTGGCTTACGTACGATTGGTCTTTTAAGGTTTCTGATTGTGGAGTTGGGTCCAGATCTTCCAGGAAATTTTTCAGAGATGCTACTCTTCTACAGAATATATGTGATTACATCTGTCTAGTTGCATTTTGGGCAGCTAATTTGATGTTTTGATCAAAATCAATAAAACTCTGCTCTACGTCTTTTGTTGTTATTAGTGAAATGTGTTCCGAACGATGCGTACTGAGGTATTTTCTATATTTCAAAATATTTATGCTTGAGCTACTCGTTGGTAATACGATATTTTGTTGGTTCCATATACAGGCAATAGTGGGTGAATGATCTGATCGGTATTTTTTGCCGATCCGTAGACCAACAGGTGGGTTGTCAACTCAAGATCACAGTCGTCTGATGCTATGAAACATAGACCTAGTGATTTGAAGAAGTCGCTATACTGACTCTATGATACTTGAAATCTAGGAGGTGAAAAAATTGAAGAAATATCTAAGTTTTGATGAAGTTCTTCAAGGCAGATATTTGTTGCTTGAAGGTAACATTCACATAAAATCATACAGTGAATAATTTTTGATTCGAGCCTTTATCAGTATTGCCCATCCATCAAATGCTTATCCGTGGGGTCCTTAGTATCATATAAGATATAGCCATTGCTTAAAAAAACTGTTTGTTGACATCAATTTGTTTATTATAAAGAAAGTACTCTGAGTTCATGAAACATGTTGGGTTGTTGGTTGAGCTATAATGCGTATAATGAGCATTTTCTCGAAACTGTGGCTGCTTAGGAGGAGTATTTAATTTTTCAGCCGACTTCCGTACCATAGAATAAACTGTACAGCCTCTGTAGTTAGCACTATGATCTACCGCAATTGCTACGTTTTTAACCTTCTTGTCATCCTTTGATTTGTCGCATTAAGCGGAACAATGTAGCTCGCTACAAACAACGCAAACAGGAAACAGCTTACAGTAAGCCCTAGTTTGACCATATACTTGCCAATTTAGGCACTGGAAGGGTCCTGATCGTTTATGTGTTTCTCTAATGTAAGTTTGCGGTTCAATAGATACTTCAGATTGTATATTGGGTGCGTTTTGTTTTAATTTGATATCTCCCGGTTCCAGCTCCACTTGAAAAAATGGTTCAGAGGCTCTCGATTTCTGAGATTATCTACACTTTTGATATTGAATCCAGTTTTTGAAAGCCAGCTTTTATTTCCTCTGGATCGTATTTTTGTCTGATCTACATAAGTTTCACGCTTAATGGGAATTACATAAAATGAGTTATTAACTCGATCCGTTTGAACGACTTTGATAACGTTGTGGGTTCGTTTTTTTCGCTATCCAAAATTGCATAACGGTTTTTGAAAAGTAGACCATTATTTTCCCCATCTTTAGTTACCTTTAGCATTGGTGCTTCTTGAGCAGTTTTCGGCTTCGTCCTCGTTTTAATACAGTGATGTATCTATATATTTCCACTTGCGTCTTGGGTTTTTCTTCACTATTCATGTTTGTTCACTATTCATGTTTTATTGTCACCACTTAAAAACGATGAGCAAGATTGGTCACGAAAAACTGGTGTAGCTTTATATACAAATTGTTGTCAGAATTTTTGTTTTATTTATAGTATTATTTTCAGCATTTTTATTACTTAAATTGGAGAGGCTCATTATCCCCTATTGTTTTTTGTTTTTGTTAAAAAGAAGAAAGAAAAAAAATTTACACACATTTTTGTTGTTTTTTAATTTATATACACTGTTTTTATTTTTTGTTGATAAAAAATTAACGTACGCACTTTTCAACGCAAAACAAAAATTTCGCAAAACATATTAATTATTCCAAATAACAGATACATTTATCTCATTGTCTTATTGCCTTATTTAAGATTTATTCCAAACTCTCACGGATTATAACACAAACGTAAAGCTACATGTTAACAATACTCTATGTCTGGGTCTTAAAAATATGTCAGACATATATACACACAAATTCTTGGAAATTACAAAAGCTGTCCTAGAAAAATCAGATGAACATCAAATGGAACTTGAAAAAATACGTTTTAATATTAGGCGATTGGTAAGAGAATTAGAAGGTCAATATGAAGCGTTTTTAAATAAATCAAAGGAGTTTGATATGTAAGTATAAATTATTAAATTTTCCATTATATTGGTAATGCTAAAATGAGATTAACAAAGTCACAAGGAAATAACTGAACGAGTATTGGAAAGTATAACAAATAATGACGGTACAAACCCTATAACCAAGAATAATGAAGAAGTTTTAAAACAGTTAAATGTCAAACAAAATGAAATATTTCAGAGGGTGTGGCAAAAATATTCGGAAAACTACAAAATATAACCAGTTTTATATTCCAACAACATAAATAATATCAACTTTTTTATTATACAAAAATATTCTCCTAAAATATAGTTATAAAGCTCAATTATCTCTAATTTAAAAAAAATAAAATTTAACGGCATTTTGTCTGCATTAGAATTTATTAGTGCTTTTCAAACTGCGGTAATAAACCAAATTTGGCAACTTTATAATTGTTTACAGTTTATTTCGTTTTCATCATATGGTCAATTGATGTTTTTATATCATATATTTTTCTTGAAAAAGCATGTAATTTTTGATTTTTATAAAAATTGTAAATTGAAGTCCTAAATATTATAACAAATATGTTCAATAGAATATTGGCCCTTAAAAATTTAAGTCAAATATCAAAGCATATATTAGTGACACAACAACTTGCGGCCACTACCAAATATTCATTAGTTCAGACATCAAGGTACTTGCACGTTAAAACATACGATAAGGATGCTGGACTGGAAACACGAAGAGTTGCTAATAAATTTTCCCACATAGACGAACAAGAAAATAATACTGAGCAGGCTGTGTTGCCTAAGAACAGAAGAAGCAATATTGTGGATGAAGGCAAAATAAGTTTAAACCAAGATTTGTTGAAAACAAAAGGTGAATTTAAATTGGTGAAGCATTTAGCTATCGAAACTGAAGCTGACCCGGATGTATTTGGCAATGCTCCAAAAGAACCCATTCAAGAAGATGAGGGTAAATTTAAATATATGAATTCATTTAATGTGAAAATTAATTAGTCAATACTGGTATTAGGTGACTTACAGGAAGAGGAATACATTAGTCGACCAACTCGTCGTTCAAAGAAATTAAAAACGAAAGAGTATGCAATGATGATTAAAGAGCACCTAAACAATCTTCGTGTGAAAGAGGCTATAGAAGTACTCGAGAAACGCATGTTGAAAGAAGATCGTGTTAAGCCCGAAATCTACATATACAATTTACTGATAAGTGGATGTGCCAAGGCTGGTTATACACGTAAAGCATTCAATTTATTTACAAGAATGCGTCAACGTGGCCTTAGGGCAAAAGAAAGTACATATACTTCGCTATTTAATGCCTGTGCTAATGCGCCTAGTCGACAGGATGGGCTTTCCAGAGCCATACGATTACGAGAGTCCTTGCTAGATAGTGGTTATGAGTTTAATGTAAAGAATTATAATGCCATGATCAAAACATTTGGACGTTGGGGAGACGTTAAAACTGCCTATATCTTGGCCGATGAGATGAGGGATAAGCACTTACAAATGACAGGAGAAACTTTCAATTTCCTGTTGCAAGCCTGTGCTAGTGATGAAAAACATGGATTTAGGTAAACATTGTAAAAGAAAACATTAAATACAAAAATCTCATTTATTTCCGTTTAGACATTGCCTGCTGACTTGGCACAAAATGTTGGAAAAAAACATACAACCCGATTATTATTCTTTTAACGCTGTCTTACGATGTGTACGAGATTGTGGTTTTGGAGATTTAGAGGCCATGGAAAGCGCTCTACAGGAAATCCTTAACAATAAACCTGCACAGTCCATAACTGAGCAAAACTGTAAAAGTGTTATCAAGTATATTTCACACGCGGTATCAGATAAAGAGAATAGTGTGTCGGTAAATCAGTCTGGCTGTGGCAGTTCCTTGCAGATACAAAATCAAGCCACAAGCTTAGAATTACCTAATTTATTAGCAGCGCAACCAAATTTAGGTAGCCTGCTGTCGTTGAGTGAAGTGCAAAAACCCCATGAAAGATTTTTATTGCTAGGTGGTTTGACTGGCTTTTTAGAACTTATGAAATCGAAAAAAATTACTCCAAATATACAAACTTTTACAACATTGTTGGAGGTTATTCCACCAACAAATACAGCTGAGAAACAGCTATTAACGTACGTACGTAAAATAGGTCTTAAAGCAGATATAGACTTTTTTAATATTCTCATCAAAAAACGAGCCATGCGTTTCGATTACGAAGGCGGTAAAGAAGTTTTGTCAATGATACGCACAGCTGGTCTATATCCTGATATAGTAACGTATGGAGTTCTAGCTTTGGGTTGTGTAACAATTGAAAGCTCCAGAGAACTCTTAGAACAAATGCGGAACAATGGCATACGGTAATTAGGTTTATTATTTATTTTTATACTTAAAAATTTGTAACAGTCCGATTTAATACGAAATCAAACATATATTTAATCATAAACAATCTTTGATTTCAGAATGAATATTAAAATTTTAGGAGCCATGTTACGGCAGGGTTGCGCTCAAAAAAATTTTTCATATATTTGTGAAATCATGCAAATAAGTTTAGATGAAAACATCAAACCTAATGAAATATTCCTTAGACACTTGCATAACTTTTATTTACAATGTGCCCGTGCAATTGACGCCAGGGTAAGTGATTTTATTAATGAATAACTAATTTTTGTAACAAATTACTTTAAAACTAGCATCCCACAACAAAAACTAAAAATTATAAGAAGGAACACAAGAAATTTTGCGATAAATATAGACTTTATCAAGAAGAACATGGCATTGGTGGTCTTAAATTAGAAGACGCTATTAAAAAAATTCAAGAACGCCCATATGAACAATACAAGGAAGAAAAAATTGAAGGCATGGAACCACTAAAAAATGAAAAATTATCCAAGAAAAATAAACTACGGAAATATATAAAAAAGATAAAGATACAAAATCTTAAAGGAGATAACGCACTCACAGAAACAGATTCGAAATTACTAAATTACTCCGATGCGAAAGCTGATAATATAGTGGGTGCTTCACAAAAACACAAGGATATTGATGAACATCAACATTCAAACAAATTAAATACTTTTAGGATTGATTAACTTTTAAGTAAGTATAGTTTTTATTTTAATAAAATATTTTCGGTAAAAGTAAAATAAAAGAAAAATATCAACCAATCATGGTTCTTTTGCGACCTCTTGCCCTAACTTCTTCAAATTTAGACACCACCGATTCTTCGTCCTTGCCACATTCTTTGCGATAGGCCTGTAATATGTATTCAAAAAGATAAGGTTGTTCACTGTGAGTGCTCAGTAAAGCTCGTTCGAGTACATATAAATCCACTCCCTTATCTTCCGAACCTTGGTTATAGTGACTCAAGCCAAAATCTATTAATACAACATCGTATTCGGCAAAATCTTTCAGTTTAGGATTTATTAAAATATTTGAAGTAGTAAGGTCACCATGTATTATATTATTCGCATGCATTTTTCCAATTATGCTGCCAATGCTTAAGCAGAGTGATTTAAGAATTTCTTCGGATCGTTTCTTCTCATTACTCACTATTCTCTGTATGTATTCTTTTACTGTAATGGCTTTGTCAAAATATTCCATGTATATCTTACGTTCTTGTAAGTCCATATGAAGTATTCTTGGTGCAATTATACCGGCTGTTTGACATCGTCCTGCTGCTTTTGTTTCAGCCTTCATACGTTGTCTGGTGATTTGATTGTCCAACTCCTTGTGACGATATTTTTTTACAAATCTTTCTTTAATCAAACATTTTTGGCCTTTGTATTCTCCCAAAGACAAACGACCCTCTGCTCCTTGTTTTATGATTGCTTCCAATTGCATTTCGAATTTTTTTTGTCCAATCTACTGTTCAAGAATGACAATAAAAAGTAATGTGTGATTACAGGGTTGCATTTTTAACTATGCATACATACATTTACATGGTCACAAGCCTTACGACATGTCAAACTTTTGTGTAAGAGCACGTCTTCACTAGCCATCAACATGTCTTAACAAAAGTCAAACTTCATTCAAAAATGTATTGCAACAGTAAAAAATAACGCTTTTACAAGAAGTACATTAAAAATTACATTTTGAATATAACAGTTTCTATTATGTTTTAACCTTCTCCTGTAAATTAAAATTATTTGAGTTAGGGCCTTTCTATTTGTGAACAAAGAAATTAAAAAAGTCTTAAATATTTTATATGTTGGTGGAGAACATCCACATACTACGCAAATGGATTGATACATCTTGAGAATTTATCAAGGCGCTACAGCAACAAATACAAAAATTTTTAGTTGCATAAACAAAGTTCATACAAAATAAGACAACTAGTGAAGAAAAGCAAAGAAGAGGTATCCTAGTGTCTATACCTGACAAAAAATCGTCATGATAAAAGTCAAACTGTATATAAAAAATATATGAAGACAAATTTTTGTCAGGTATAGACAATAGGTATAAAAACTAGCAAAAGCACATGACAACGAAATTTTTTCCATCTTTTCGCAAGCAACCTGCAATATTTCGCATATTTTTAAAAATATTCTTTCAAGAAGACATCTGATCTTCAATGCTTTCAGCAAATTTTCAATGACATTTTAAAAAATAAATTTGTTGTATTCTCCTTTTAATTGAATAAATTATAATGCATTCTAGAAAACACGTTTTTTTTTAAAGGAAATATTAAGTGTGTATAACAAAAAGATATAATACAGTGATGTTAACAATGCAATTACTACATAACCACTACTGCTCGGTATTCAAACATAACAAAATTGCTTTCAAGTTGCGAACAGAAAACATGTGGTTACAGAATAATGCCGAAACACATCTAGGTTGCAAGTATTTGGTTGTGTAATGTAAGCAATATTTAATTGTTGTATAGAACACAACAAATATGCGTCATCATATCATTAAATTTACAAATAATTTATAACTCTCATTTTTTACCAATCATTTGTTTTTAACTACCATTTCCCGCTGTTTTTAAAGGTTTTTTGTTTTGGTTTTTGAACTTATATTCAATAATAGTAAAACGTTGCTGACAACATGTTCGTTTGTGTGAACGCAAATAAAAAAAAGAAAATTCCAAATGTTCGCCCGTCTAAACTGGACATTGTTTTTTGTTAATGTTTTTATGAAAAACTCATTATTTATTTATTTGCATGTTTTTATTGCTAAAGTAAACGAACAGACCTTTTAAGTTGTCATCTGTTTGTATTTGTTTTGGTTGTCATATTCTTTAAAACTAAAGTGAATCACTCTTGAGAAAAACACCAAAAGTTTTCCATTCCTTTAAATATATATACAATGTTTAACAATATTTTTGGTAAAACTCCAACACTTAAAGAACAGCAACGTGATAATGATAGAAATTTAAGAAAAGCTTCAAGAGACATTGAAAGGGAACGAAGAAAATTGGAGGAGGAGGAAAAGAAACTTCAATTGGAAATTAAAAAGAACGCAGCTCAAGGAAACAACGACGTATGTCGTATTCTAGCCAAACAGCTAGTTGAGATTCGTAAACAAAAAGCTCGTACATATGCTGCCAACAGTAAGATAACTTCGATTGGTTACCAAAACAAAAATATTAGCACAAATGTGGCTCTTAGTAATGCGATGAGCACATCAGCGAAAACAATGGCTGATATGAACAAAATTATGAAACCTGAAAGTATTGCAGCCAATGTGAGAAACTTCCAGCAGGCAAATATGAAAATGGTAATGACTGATGAAATGATCAATGATACACTTGATGATATGTTAGCAGATTCGGATGAAGAAGAAGAAACCAATGCAGTTGTTAACAAGGTGCTCGACGAAATTGGTATTGAGATCTCGGGACAGATGTCCAAAATACCATCAACAGCTATTGGAAATTTGGAAGATACACGCACTGATAAAGATATAGCTGCGCAATTGGCAAAATTGCGATCAACGTAGGATTGTAATTTTTTATACCTACATACATATAGATTTTTAAATCATTTTTATCGTTTTAAATACAAATAGTTTTAATAAAAAAAAAACAGAGATAAACTAATATATTTTTTTACAAACGACCACTCATACCACCCGATGCAATAATTGTTTCACCGGTTATATAACTTGCATCGTCCGATACCAAGAATGATACTATCCCCGCCATTTCGTCAGGCAAACCCAAACGGTTTAAGGGTATCTTGGATAATGCAGCCTCGTTTGCTGCTTCATTTTTATAGAGCTAAAAGAATTTTATTTTAAGTATAAAACGTAGGAAAAAGTTTAGCTTTTTATATTTACAGCTTCGGAAAATTTAGTTTTAATAATTCCGGGTGCCAAACAATTTACACGAATTCCTTCAGGTGCCAAGCTTTTGGCGGCTGCTTTTGTAAGACCAATTAAAGCAGTTTTACTCACAGAGTATGCACCTAAGAGCTGAAATTATTTCTGTTTAGTTCAAATATACATATCGCACTTTATCAACTGGAGGGTATTAACTCAAAATTTTTAAATTTTCACTTTTTTCAAGAAATCAACCAACAACATCAACTGTAAAAATTCCAACGTTTTCTGATAACTTTTTCATTTCGAAACACGCATATGAGACCATTTTCGTGATAGTGTCTTGAGTACCTTTATATCAACAAAAAGGTTTTAGGTATTTTTATTTGGCAATAATTGCAAAAAATTTAAAAGAAAATTAGTGTAAATATATTATTAAATGGGATTTGCTTACTATAATATGTTCGGATTTTTCAATTATCTTAAAATGTAATCACAAACAGTTTTTTACCTCTACTGAAAATTTTCAAATTCTGAGTTTATACCCTCTTGTTGATCAAGTGTGATATGTATGTAAATGTATGTAGATATGTTTGCAAACATATTTTTTATATTTTCATTGTAATTAATTAAATATCGATAAAGTTTCCATACCTCAAATGCATCATAACCAGCTATGGATGAAACAAATACAATACTGGAATTCTTTTCTTTACGTAAATGTGGTAAAGCCTCCTTGGCTAGCAAGAAAGAGGATTTAACATTTACATCAAAAATTTTATCCCAAACTTTTTCATCACAATCTAAAACATCACCAACAGCAGGGTTTGTAGCAGCATTTGAAACTAAAATATTTATTTTGCCATACTTTCTTATGGTCTCTTCAAAAAGTTGTGTTCGGTCACGGCTTTCGCTAACGTGACACTTTAAGCCCAAAACATTAAAATTTAGTTTGCGCAACTCTCCAACAGCTCTATCCACATTATTTTGTTTGCGGCTACTAATTACTACATTGGCACCATCTTGCGCCAACCGTTTGGCAATCGAAAATCCGATACTAAAAGTAGACTTCCGTTTTTTAATGTAATTAAATAAATTTCAATTGCTTACCCATCTGTAGAAGCTGTAACTATGGCTACTTTACCCTGTAAACGATTCATATTCCTGTTGTTCAAAAAATTGAAGTTGGGTCGTATGATTTGCAAGTGTCTTTATTTTGAAAAACAAGAACTTTGAACTCACGGTATACCGCTGCATTAAACAACAACGGGAGAAACTGTTTCTCTGTTAAATCTTTCGTGTTTTATGCATTTATATGTTTTATACAACAAAAGTAAAAGAGCTTTTTATAAAAGCTTATCCGGCAACTTATAATAATATATAATAGAGAGTAAAACTGATTTTAATCAAAATACAAAATATTACGCAAACAACCTCATTTCTTCTAACCCAACAAACCACATAGCAATCAAACTGCAATATAACATGAGAGTAAGCTTACATAAAATAGGATGTTTTAAGCTTTTCTTAATTTCGCTTATAATAATATTTATAAAATGTAATTTCAGAAGCATTTTTTTAACAATCAGAACTGCTTCTCTACAATTCGCTGTGTTTCTTGACAAATTCTGTTGACAGAATTATTTTTCTGAAAAAAAAAAAAATAATTTAATTTAAAAAATTGTTTATTTATGTATTTAAAAATAAATTTAAAAGTACAGAAATAATTTTTTTTGGGTACTAGGTCATTACACCATATATGATTAGGAGAAGTATTAACCTAGCAGTTAGGAATCTATTCCAGCGTCTTATGGTGGCACTTCTGGGTCAATCTTTAAAAATGTGGTTAATAGTGAGTATCTCTGAGGAAGCTATGCATTATGTACTAGGCAGTGTTCGCTCATAGTAGTGTTGTGTGCTAAATTTTGTTGTACCAACTCTTGTCCTGATATGGTCTACTCTGAAAGTTTTGTAGTTATCATGCACATACATATAATATTTTCACAAGGGTTCCGTTTTAATTTTTCACAATGGTTACTATAGCATTTTTCAATATATTCTAAAGTCTTTTTCTAGCTTAAGGCAGAACATACCCGAATATTCGGCTAATATTTGCGATCCACATAAAATTCTGAAACATAATGGGCATCAGTTACATACATACATACATACATACAAAGTAACAGGAGGAGTGCTTCAAGCTTCAATACAAGGACCACTCTTGTGAAATGTAAAGTATGATGGTGTATTAAGGTTAACAAAGATTGTTGGTTTTGCTAACGATATAGCAATATTATGTGTTCCGAGGGAACTGCCCGAAGCCGTAACTATCACTAACGCTAGTATAGATATCGTTCGCTACTGGCGCTCATCCGTCGGCATAAAGTTAGCAGACCACAAAACAGAAACTGTGCTAATTAGTAGTAGGAAGTCTAGAGAGAAAATAAGACTCAATGTTGGTGATTGTTGTATCGAAACCAAATCATAACACAGCACAACAAAATAAAAAAAATTTCATGTGCTCTTAAAACCACTATATAATTTTGATGTATCATGACTACCTTTGTTCAAAAATGGTAAAATTTTTAAATTCTATGGATAGATTTTTTTTTTTAAATTTTTTTTTTTTAAATTGCAATTTTTTTGAGACGTTTCTTCAAATAATTAATGATAACTCAAAAACTACTAGTCCGATATTATTAAAATAAATTCAGAAAAATTGCACCCCTTGAAATTGGAAAATTTATGTTTTTCACACATTTGAAAACCCGCTATAATGCGTATATCAAGCAAAAAACTAAAATTTTGTGAAAATGAGCGAATTCACTAAAACGTGAATAAATTCGAAAAAAATCAATCGATTTTTATGGTCGATATCTCATTTTGTTGCTATTATATGTCGCTATGCGATAAAAAAACGAATCTGGAAGTTTTTTGCCGTTTTCGATTTTTTATGATTTTTTTAAAACGAAAATTTTTGCCATTTTTACGTAAAAAATATATTTTTTTCTTAAGTTTTTTATTATAACTCCGATACTATTGATCCGATTGAAACGCGATATATAGACGAATTAAAGGCTATGCAAATCTTAATTTTTCTGAATTTATTTTAATAATATCGGACTAGTAGTTTTTGAGTTATCATTAATTATTTGAAGAAACGTCTCAAAAAAATTGCAATTTTAAAAAAAAATTTTTTAAAAAAAAATCTATCCATAGAATTTAAAAATTTTACCATTTTTGTACTAAGGTAGCCATGATACATCAAATGTATATAGTAGTTACTCGAGCATATTTTTGCTGTTGCCCTGTGTAATCGATTTCCGTCTATCCTTTATGGACCACCTAAGATATGTTAGTAATAAATCCTCGAGGAACATGATGCCGAACACCAGAGGTCCAAAATACTTGCAAAGAAAATTGCTTACTGGAGTAGTAAAAAATATTATACTGTATGCATCACCTATATGGACTGAGGCCTAGAGCAGCGGTAATGGCTCCTTTAGGTCATACCTTTTTCGGTTTGGACATGACAGTGATTACTGTTGTCACAGCTACTACATAGAGGAAAAGGCTGAGCATGTATTTTTCGTGTGTCCGAGATTTGGTTAGGGTTTTTTGCCATTCCCAACCTGCGACGGAAAGCTTTGCGGCAGTTCCGTAGGGATGTTCTGGGTCTGAGCTCCGAGGTGTTTTAGCGTGTTAAAGTCTCGCACTTCTGGTAACCAGAGCCAGAGCATTTCGATGACTTCACCTCGGTAATAAAAAAAAATCATACATACATACATACCCTATAAGCAACTAAACTAACTTATAATGCACTTTAAGCTAACTATTTTGCAGCCAGTATTATTTGATTTTTGGATTATTTTTATTAAATATAACTGACTTTTTTAACATTGAGATGTCCTAGGGTGTAGTCAGTTGTCTTACAGACTACTCAGAAGTTAGCTTAAAGTTAGTCAATTTATAGTTAGCTATAAACTGAATATATGTATGTATATCAGTTAGTTATAAAGCAAATTTGTAAAAATATGCAATAAATTTTTTCCCGTTTATTCTTATTTCCTGCATCTTTGATTGAAGGCTTCTTAACTAAAAATGTTAATACATGAAATGCTCGATAGTCAGTAAGATATTTCCTACCAAATAACATTAAGATCATAATTTAAGAACGCAAGGGATGTGACACAAATTTTAATTTTATAATTAAAAAAAAAATGATAAATATATAAAACAAAATTGTCAAAAATAAATTTATTTTTGATTTTGGGGAGGTTTTGCCATAAAAGTTAACTTAAAGTGTGTTATTTTCGTAGTCGACTACCATTTTGCTTGTAGGGTACATACATACATACATACATACATACATACATACATACATACATACATACATACATACATACATACATACATACATACATACATACATACATACATACATTCATACATACATACATACATACATGCATACATACATACATATATACATATATATATACATACATACATACATACATACATACATACATACATACATACATACATACATACATACATACATACATACATACATACATCCCAACATACCAAATGACTTGTGAAAAAATAGAATAAGCTTACAGAAACAATATTTTATTAATTTTGGTATAAGAAAAGCTTATTCGTGTTAATATTTTTATACATATTTGTATGTATATGTAATTTGTGGCTAATTTCCACAAAAATGTTCACCAATAGAAATATGAAGAGCAATGGAGCACATAAACCAGTTTTCTCAGATCTCATAATCCCTCCTTATTATACTATATGTATGTACATCATTCTAGAACAGTCAATACAATTTTTAGCACAACAGTACTATGAACGAACACTGCCTAGGAGAGAATGTATAGCTTGCTCATAGATACTCACTATTACACATTTTTTAAGATTGTCCCAGAAGTACCACAAATGAGACGCTTAAAGAGATCCTATACTGCAATAAAAATAAACTCAGTAATAAATAGCATTCTTAGATCCGCCAATGAAATTTAATCTATTCATTTGTGGTGTAGTGGCCTAATAGCCCAAACAAAATCTTTTCTCTATTTTGTATTTATTTTTAAGTTTTTCAGAAAAAAAAAAATTTTACCAAAAAACGATTTTTTTAGAAGCTTTTGTGTATAATAAAATTGTAAAAAAATGCTTGTGAATTTACAATTTATTATAAGCGAAATTAAGTAAAGCTCAAAACAGACTATTATTTATAAGCTTATTCTCAAGTTGTATTGTAGTTTGATTGCTATATGGTATGTTGGGATACATACATACATACATATATTCACGTATGTGATGGAAAACGATTTTGAAAACGAATCGATTTTAAAACGATTTTGTTGCTTTGTATAAAAATTAGTTCTTTCTAAATTTTTAATTTTTTTAATATTTTTGTCTAAATTTTTAATTATTGTTTGATTTTTATCTTCTGGTATACTTTTCAAACCCACATGCTAGGAGATGTGTTCAAAAATAATTCTCAAAATCGATCGAAATTCATCACACCCTTCGAAAACGATCGTTTTGAAATCGATCGTTTTCTATCACATACCTGAATATTTTCTTTTTATTGGATTTTGGATTGTTGGATTTTATTGGAAATCAAATTTTAATTATTGTAAAATTAATAAAAACATAATCAATATGTACATTGTATGGATTTAAAGAAAAAACCTAATTTCACAAACGACCAGAAATCCCACCCGCAGCTACAATTGTTTCACCAGTTATATAACTTGCATCGTCTGACACCAAAAAAGAAACAACTCCAGCCATTTCGTCTGGCAAACCAAAACGGTTCAGCGGTATTTTGGATATTGCAGCCTTGTAAGCTACTTCATCTGGGTACAGCTGCAAGATTACTCAAAGTTTTAATGTTAAATATTACAAGAAATTTAGTAATTATTTACGATTTTTGAAAATTTTGTTTTAATTATTCCAGGTGCCAAACAATTTACACGAATTCCTTCAGGGCCCAAGTCCTTGGAGGCTGCTTTGGTAAGACCAATTAAAGCAACTTTGCTTACAGAATATGTGCCTAAGTTTTGAAACTATAATTTAATGTTAAAAAATTAAATTTATTAATTTAAATTTTAAAGTGTTAAATAAACAAGAGTAAAAACTGAAGTAAAATGCGTATACATGTACAAAACGTAACAATGTTAGGTCAGAAAATAAGGTGAAAAATTTCGAAATTATATATTTCTTCTGTAGAAATAACATTTATATTGTTATTAACAGATCAAACCTAAGGAAGTTCAACGAAAAAGCAAAATAATAAAACTTTAAAGTTTTAACATACCCCTAAGGTATCGTAACCACCTATAGATGAAACAAATACAATATTCGAATTCTTTTCTTTACGTAAATGCGGTAAAGCTTCCTTGGCCAGCAAGTAGGAGGATTTTACATTAACATCAAAAATTTTATCCCAAATTTTTTCGTCAACATCTAAAACACCTCCAACAGCAGGATTTACAGCAGCATTTGAAACCAAAATATTAATTTTACCATATTTGTCTATAGTCTCTTCAAAAAGTTGTTTACGATCTTGACTTTCACTGACATGACATTTCAAGCCCAAAACGTTTAAATTAAGTTTTTGCAGTTCCTCGATAGCTTTATCAACATTATTCTGCTTGCGGCTACTTATGACTACATTGGCACCATCTTCAGCTAAACGTTTGGCGATCGAAAATCCAATTCTAAAGATAAAAATTTCTAACATAAAATTCATTATTTTTAAGAAATATTTTTTCATTGCTTACCCTTCTGTAGAAGCGGTAACTATAGCTACTTTACCCTCTAAGCGTTTTATATTTCTGTTGTTCAATGTGCTTTTCTCACTAAAAAACCTTTGCTGGCAATAATTAAGGCTTATTCGTTGTACTTGAGTAGATAATGACACTTTGCTTTCAAACTGCTTTATAGCGTTCAACATATTAACTAGAAATTCAAATTGAAAAACTTGAATGCAGTTTCAAGTTCCTCTTAAGTTTTCTTTATTTAATGTTAATAAAATGTATATGTATGTACATACAACATTTTGAATTTTAATTTCAAAAAGTAAACCAGCCTTTAGTGTACTTATGTATGTACATAGATAAGGAAAAATTGTTTTTTTTCTGGAACAAATTGTCCACTCAACAACAGCTGTTACAACAAAAATTAAAAGTTTTTTTAGCGGAACGTATATGGACAAAAGTTGTAGTCCAGGAGAGCTAATTCGTTTCTTTGGCTATTTAAAAGTTTTTTTGGATACAAGTAAAAATCGGAATGATAACTACGGAAACATTTCAATTCCAAACGGATTTTTGACATACTTGAATAATAGCTTTTTAAAAGGCCATTAAATTTTGTGTTGTTAAGGCAGAAAAAAAATAATAAAATTGCTGGAAATATCTTTAATACAGCAGCAAATTGATAATTTAAGTCGCAGAGTCTTAATAAAAAGACGACTAAAAAGTACTTAAAATATCTAAATCATTTTTGTGTCTATATCGTTTTGCATCACATACCTGAGCCTGTATACGTGGTAGAAACCAAAGTAAATTGGAGAACGATAAACACGTCTGAACTGCTTAGAAACCAACTAAATAATGTATTTTAAATTTGACTTAATTTCATTTTAAAAAATAATTCCTTTATTGACGTTTATTTGTACCTAAAATTATATTTAATTTTACTAATCTGCCTTTAAGAGCTTAGAGTAAACGTTTAATAAATATTAATCTAATTAACTTTAAACATTTACTCTAAACTCTTATGATTTTAAAATAAAAACTCTTATATAATCACTGTTGATGTTAACAATGAAATACATCTAGAATTGAAATTTATATAATTTATAATCTTAGCGCGTATCTTTTTTTAATGATATATAAGTTACTTTTTAAAAACTTTATTAGAGAGACTAACGACTGACTTTATTGTTTTTTGTTATAAGAGCATATTTAGCTTCATAGGAGTTTTTAAATTTATTAAGATTTATTATATAGAATTAGAAAGCGTAATTTCTATACTAATTGCTTGTTTATTAGTGTTCTGTACACAAAGGGAAAAACGTAACACTTTAAATATTGCTCCGATGTATGAGGGATCGTCACAGAGCACTATTTTCATCTCTAACCATAATGGGTTGACATTGAAAATACATACATATGTACATATATATATATATATGTATATTAGTATGGTTGCTATAACAAATAATATAGACCAACTTAACAATAACATAAAAGAGTTTGTTTTGACATATTGACAGAGTGTGAACTTCTCTGATATAAAAAGTTGTAAAAACATAAAATTGAAAATTAAAGGAATCGTTAAATAAGAGGGTTAGATGGTGGCCCCAAAGATTGATTTTACTGTTTGTTTTTCTACCGTAATAGCAGTTAACATAGATTGTGTAGTACTTTGTCCGGTATAGTAAGTAAAAAAATTAAATATACCAGTATCTCCTGACCTGATTTTGACGTATGTCAAGATATATACGAGTATGTATGGATGTCTTCTCCATCCAGATAAATAAACTTTCATTTAAATAATATAATGCGAGTATGCAAACCAAACAAAAAGTTATCAAATAGAAATAAATCTTCTTGTTTAAATAATGATAAGTATATTTAGTGTCATTAAACGAATATATTTGTTAACCTTTTACCATAAAATAAATATTTACACACATACATAGACGGGGCTATTGCACTAAATTGAAATCAGTATTGCACTACCGCTGAATAATATTGCAAAAAAAATTATAGCACTATTTTTTTGTAGTTTAGTGCTAAACTGCAAATCTTCACAAACACTCAAAAGCATTTATTGTTAGTGCAAATATTTGCACTATCACTAAACGCAGATCTAGTGAAAAAATTCTTCACTCATTTAATTAGTGCAAAATTGTTACTTGCAATTAATAAAAAGATGCATTTAACACAATCACAAAACTTTCAAAAATTGTTTTTCAAATTTAATGCAAAATTTCTACATTGCACTCAAATTAGTGAAGAGAAAAAAAGTTGCAATATATTGCAGATTACTTTTTTTGAAATCAAATAATTAAATTTTAGTGCAAACATTTTTAGCTCACTACCACTAATGTTGATTGAAGCTGCAAATTTTGAAATCATCACTAGAAATCAAAAAAATTAATGCAATAATTTTGCATATCACTGTACAGTGAGAGTGCAGATTGCAAAATTAGTGCACTATCCCTAAGTATAGCCACAAAGAGGTTCTATAAAGTGAAAACTGGAAGCGGTGACAACAATAAAATTTCAACAATTTTATTTTTTTTTTTGACACATTTGGTTATAGCATTGCAAGAAATTTGAAATGGAAAAACACATTAGCGGTATTCAGTGTTTGATGGAAATGGTCTTGCGAAAGTGCAAAAGCGTTATATCAATCAAATTTCACAAAAACAATATGTAGTTTGTTGTTGGATTTCGCAAAAAAGCTATGATGTTATGCGTCTGCACGTTAGCAAGACCAATTGTATCGATCACTGAACTCCGCTATTGTTTGTCAATATGTAATTTTTCATTTCAGCTAACTAATTAATTTTAAAATTAGAAAAATTACACTATCAGCCATGTCCGTTCGGAAGTGGATTTGACGTATTTTATCAATTTACTGCTGTAATTAAAAATATTTCGGGAATTTTGTTTTCTTTTTATGACTTACAACACAAATATTTTTATTGCCTTATTACAAGGTATATTTATTTTACTAGGTAGTGGCGCCCCTACAACAAATACAACAATACAAGAACAACATGGCATTTTGTTGTTGCTTTGTAGTTCGAAATGTCAAAAAAAATAGAAGAAAATTGAGAAGGCTTGTATGTGTTTTATTGCTTTCTCACTTCTACACTATAAAATTTCTGAACACATACAACTTTTGACATGTCGAACTACTAAATCAGCTGGGCGGACGACACTACCTAGTAAAATAAATATACCTTGCCTTATTAATTATTTCAGTTTGGTCAGACATTTCCTTTGGAATTGAAATAATTTCGTAGTTAGCATTTGGATCGGAATGTTTTTAGCTTCTATAGATTCCGTTCGGTTTTAGTAAATCGAAAAAATACAAAACCGCTTTTTATGTATTACATATTGAAACATAAGAATGAATTCGACGAAACAAAAAAAAATAGTTGCTTTGAAAGATAAGAAAAATTCAAGAAATACATATGTATGTACATATTTCACCAATTTGTAGTCCGAACCCTCCACTACACCCTTATACCCCAATAAATATGCGCCGGGTTCCAACAGTGGGCACCAGAACAATTTTTCTGACCCAAGGTTCAATATTTTCTGCACAAATTAATGAATACACAAGTTTAACAAAACCAATCATTTTCTGCACAGCTTTGCAACGTTGCTTTTTGAAGTATTTCGGCCTTCTTAATACAAATCTAAAGACAAAACTATTTCATCAAATCGTCTTCTTTGGACCCTTCCAATAAAAACAATATGTGACTCAATATTAGAGTAATAAATATGCAAATCATATCGAAAAATAAATTGTGTGATAAAATAATTTTTAATATTAGTTATATTTTTTACCCGATATGCCCACAGATATATTTTAGGACATTTTTTTAACAAGATACAGGTAAAGTCCACTTTGGACCACCCTGTTGGCTGTAATAATGGTGAAATAGACCAGTAATATTTTGGCTCCCGAGGTGTTCTGGTATTAACTTTCAAATGAGTAATATAACTTTGAAATCGGTAACCATAAAAAAATTATTTTGACCCCTTCTCAAAATATGTACCAAAATGCGGGGGCCAAAGTTTGGCATTTTCTAACAAAACTTAAGTTAAAAACGTATTACTAAGTATTAGTTATAAGTGTAACTTAATATTTAAGACATAAAAACCCTTTTGTAGCACGTTTTATCACTTCACTTTCATAATAAAACTGAAATGTGTTTTAAACCCTCAACAAACATTCTTTCTTATCAGTCGATTTTTACTCCTACAAAACAGAAAAAAACCACGTATAAAAATTCGAATCCAATTAAAAGTTATGGATGTAAGTCATTGCATTTAATGGGACAGAGTGTAGCGCAAGATCCATAAAATTATATTACAACCAACTTTTGATTTAACACGGTGCACTATCAAAAAACCGAGTTGATTAATGTTTTAATAAAACATGTTTTTAGTAGCCGTAATCTTTTAGAAATTTAGTTAGGGAATTTCCCTTTTTAATTTATTTTCATAGCAGTTTAAGTCACTGTTGCCAGATTTGCTGATTTCTCTGCATTTTGCTGATTTTTCATCGTAAAATTGGCTACGTGAGATTTGCTGATTTTCTTCCTCAAATTACAGATTTTATGAAATGACTGTGTTTAGGTCACACGTTTTTTTTATTGATCTTTTTCAATTTCATTTCGTTGAATAAAAATTCTGCAGACGTTGAAACTTTAACTTGGACAATTTAATGACGCACACGTTGTGTGTGTCCTGACGATATTTTGTTCGATTTTGCTTTGAATGTAATCCACTCCAAATTTTAAGACACATAATTTTATAGTACGTATACGTATTTTTTATATAAGGTACCCATCCATCTCTGGATAAAATTGGAAATTTTATATAAAACTAGCTGTGCCCGCCACGTCGTTGACGTCCTGACAATATTTTGCTCAATTGCACACCAATTGTAAGACTCTTACTATTATAGTGCTTCAGTTATGGTTTATGTATTTACTTTCTATCTATCTATCTATCTGTCTGTCTGTCTGTCTGTCTGTCTGTCTGTCTATCTATCTAACTGTCTATCTATCTATCAACATGCAAAAACACAAAAAAATAAATATTGCGCCATCTGTCAAACTAAACATAAACACTCCTCGCGCTCCATATAGCATGTATATAAAGTTTGGTCTAATTCGGTGCAGTAGTTCTTGAGTTACCGTGCAAAAATACAAATAAAAAACTAAATACTGCGTCATCTGTCGGACGAACTTCAAACTACACAGAAACACTCCTCACGCCCCATATAACATCAAAATCGGTCTAGTAGTTTTTAAGTTTAGCGATCAAGAAGATACACGTCATATTTATATACATATGTATATAGAGATTCTAAAAATTAATATAAAGCTCTGTAAAAGGTGTTCAAAATATCCCGCTTTCAAAAATAAAAGGTGCCTTAAAGTATGCACATCGGTCAAATTGCGTACTTTCACAGCCCTTTATCCACTTTCTCTTGTAAATAAGAATTAAGATCAAGATACTAAGTTACCTCCTCACAAAATTTTATTAAATTCCATCCAGTAGTTTTTACGTGATGCGAACGCAGACAAACAGATAGGAAAAAAATTTACTATTTTATTATATGTATAGGTAAAATATCAGAACATATTGTATCCCTGTCAATCTCATTTTCTTTGAATCAAAGGCGTTGTAAGTTGTTTGTAGATCCTTACGAAAGATCCTTATTAAAGATTTATTTTGCATTAGTGGAAAACGTAGAAGGTACAAGTAAAATAATGTTAGACAATTTAAATTAAGATACATATTCAAACATTAGACTGGGAATTTGATGAGCTTCAGTCACTTGTTTTTTAGATGTTGGTAAACCAAATTTTTGTAAAAATATTTGTGAAATTTAGTGATTCAAGGACTTCATTTCCAAAATTATTCGCTTAGTTCTACCACATTCGTGATCTAATGTGAACCAAGTGTGTTTAGCCAAGTAAGTCTTAATAACATTAAACAAAAAGTCAATTGCAGGAATTTTTATAGTAAAGTCTTTATAAAATTAAATAAAACATTTTTTTTTTTCAATAATCCAATCGAGGCACATATACATACATATATGGTTGTGGGTTCGATTCTGCAGGCAAGCAAGAAGGTTCCCAGGTAGTGTTGTCTTTAAATAAAAAATATTACGGCCGTTGAATTCTTCGATTTTTTTGAGGTGGTCTCAAAAAATGTATTTATGTATGTACATAACTATAAAGCATACTTTTATTTTTCTATTGAATATTAATAAATAATTCTGAATATTTATTACTAATAATTAAAATAATAATAATTAAAATTTTCAAAAATTTATTGTTATATTTTATTTTACATGATTTTGTAATAATTTTCATACAAAAAATCATAAAAAAACTCATATACCAGTATATGTGTTTTGTGATTTTACCAGATTTTTTGCCGATTTAAAAAATTTTGTCCAGATTTTGCAGATTTTTATCCCAATTTTGAAGATTTTATAGGCAAATTTTCTGTTTTAAGTATGTATTAGTACTGGCAATTTCTACTACTTTCAATTACTCGATACAAATCAATACTTTTCATTTGGGTACTCAATACTTCAGTTTATATACTAGCAAAGGAAATTTATCGTCGTAGTTATCAAATATTTTTAAAAATTTATTTCTAAAAATACTACCGTAAAAGTATCGATTAACTACTTTGTGTATTGAGTACTCAAAAAAATGATCGAGTATCGAATACTCGGTACCCACTACTCAATACTTTGCCAGCACTAGTATGTATGTATGTATGTATGTATATGTACATTTTGATTCTACAGAACCGGCTCAATTAACTACAAGTTTAATTCTAGATGGTCTTCAACTTGCTAATAAATATCCAGTCGGAAAGAGAAAATACTAATCTTGTTGAAGATACCACAGTTGGAACGTGATAATTATGTACAAAATATTTCGAGTAATGATACCGATTTTGAACCGATGAATAGGGCTATTAAAAATTTTAAAAACATTTCGTTTTTATTGAAATAAACAATACATTAACGCACTTACAAATTTAATTGCGCTTTTATTAAGACTCTTATAATAGTTCTTTTTTACTTTACCATACGTAGTATAAGGTAATGATATCTGTGGGTGGGTGTGTATGCCACTATATTTGTGGAGTTTATACAGGTCATACCGTTTGACTTGTCAAAACGAAATTTAGTATGTGCCTTTGGTATATTGAGATAAAGTGTTGTGTAAAATTTTGGCATAATCATAATGGAAGGGGAAAGGGGTAGTTTACTTACTCCCAAATTTTGTAAACGGTCTATAGGTCATACCGTATGACATATCAAAATGAAATTAAGTATGTGCTTTAGTTTATGGAGATGAAGAGCTGTATAAGTTTTAGGCATAATCGAGAAGGGGCTAGGGGTAGTTTACTTAACACCCCAAACTGAAAATAATTAATTTTTCGATTCGAATATAACTTTAACTTTTATTCTTTATGTAGTATATTCATAAAAATATCTGTTTCCATTGGGTATGGTAAAGTTGAGTGTAGGCCACTCCAGTTTTATTTTTGTGTATGAATCATTTATTCTAACTATTTTTACAGGTTTGAAGGATATGGAACTAGTCCCCTTTTTTATATGTACTTCATGGCTTTTTTAACACGTTTTTGTCTGGAACGTTAATTGATGTTCGGATTTAGCTGAAAACCCAAACAGTAAATAAATTATCCTATATTTTGTTTTGTGGGTATTTTTGTACAAAAGAAGTTAAGAAATTAAGATTAAAACTTTTTTTGCTCAAGTTTAAATAAAATGAAAAATAAAAAGAAGACTCGAAATCGAGTAACCACGAATAGCACGCAGTTTGTGTGATTTGCCAGTAACAAATGTAGTCTAAGTCAAGCAAAACAAACTACCGTCAAAAAGTCTACAGGTAATAGGTATACATAGTACAAACATTTATTTTCATATCGCTCATTAAGCTTTTTTGTGTACATTAGCTAATTATTTAGTTAGTTGGAGCATGTGATAAAATTTTTTGCGAGCTTTAAAAAAACACTTTTATCGAGAACAGAAGAGAGTAAAAACTGAACAGTAAAAATAACAATACTTAGGAATAACTTGAAAGTTAAAACTAGATGAAACAGTCAGCAAGCAGTTTGTAACCGAAATATAACGCCTCATCGCTCTGATTGTGTGTTTGTAAAAAAATATAGAAATGAGTGAAAATCATACGCCGCTTGTATCATCTTTAAAGGATTTTAAAGTACCAAAATTTAAAGAGGAAGAATTAGTTTTATATTTTCATCCCTATAATTTCTATTCACAAAAAGTATGTCTACAAAGTTTTCATACAAATTGTAACATTCAATTTTGTAAAAACAAGCTGTGCATAAAATCTAAATAATATTTATCATGTGATCTGGCCTTAACGAAAATCTGTTCTCAATGAAAGAGATACTGACTTGATTAAAACATGAGATATCGTGAAGATTAATAATAATAATAAAACAAAAAATTTAATTAAATTTAAATAGAAAACTATTAAATACCTATACCTACATAAATAATATTATACAACATCTTTTAGAGAAGCTGTTATGAAAAGCTTTGATTATTAAAAATTATCTTAAATATGCTTTTATATTTTAGCTAGTTTTTGTTAAATAAATACATACAAATATAAAATATTATCGCTGCAGCTTTATCTTAAATACCTAAAGAAATTATGCAAATAAACGCGTGTGTGTTTGTATTTTTTAATTTATTTTAAAGTCAACTTAATTTTAATTAAAATAGGTAATACCTTTCAAATCCAACAATTTTGACAAGTAGAAACAGATAATAACAAATCATAATTTAAATATTATTGATATAAATTTGCAAGCAATTGTGTAACTTAAAGATATCAAATTGTATTTGTTGAGAAAATAATTTTAAGTTTTATATGCAAGCGAATATTATATATTTTGAGAACTTTTTGTCCTTGTTTTATAGAAATGTTTTAAAAACCAAAAAAAAAGAACTCTTAATTACACAACTAGTTCTTAAATACAACAAATGATATACATATAATAGAGTTGTGCCGGTCACTTTTATTTTTCTATATAAACAACTTTAAAAAAAATAGGTGGTGAAGCTGGTTAAAGATTATTTTACTCTAACTACCAAAAAATCACTTATTCTTTACTATTTACTATACTGGTTTTTTGGTAAATTTTTAAACAAAAATTTTTCTTATTGAAAATCAATTCTATGCAAGTATGTAAATATATATTGACCATTATTGTGACCTTTTGCCATTTTTCGGTTAGTTTCATATAATTCCATCGATATAGAACTTCTGTTGTTTATCTTCAAAAACTTGGCCAACTGATTTTAAGCAGTGTTTCGACTGGTAAATTTGTTACTACCAAAAAAGCTTTGCAGAGTCTGAAGCAAATAATTTGACTTTTTTCTATTGTTTTTAACTTTTCTATAGTAAAAAGGCATCACATAACGTATTTCATTAACATATTTCACTCATTTTTAAATCACTAAAAACTTCTCACTTCTACACAATAAAATTTCTAAACACATACAACTTTTGACATGTCGAACTAATAAATCAGCTGGGCGGACGACACTACATAGTAAGATAAATATATTTTGGTATAGGCAATAACACTTTTTATGACCCAATATTAATTTAGAAAAACGAAAGGAGTAGTTTTACAATTTAAAAAATATTTTTCAATATGTTTTGAATTAATATATAGGTTTTTCACTTCAAATTCAATTTACAAACTTCAAATTCAATTATATAAACTTTAAATCAAGGTATATTTATTTTACTAGGTAGTGGCATCCCTACAACAAAAACAACAATACAAGAACAACATGGCATTTTGTTGTTGCTTTGTAGTTCGAAATGTCAAAAAACATATAAGAAAATTGAGAAGGCGTGTATGTGTTTTATTGCTTTCTCACTTCTACACTATAAAATTTCTGAACACATACAACTTTTGACATGTCGAACTACTAAATCAGCTGGGCGGACGACACTACCTAGTAAGATAAATATACCTTGCATTAAATTCAATTTTATAAACAACAAATTCAATTTTGTAAATATTAAATTCAATTTTATTTCATATTTATATAAAATTCAATTTTTACAAAAAATTGCTATAAAATTTTACGAAAAAAATTCTATAAAATCTTTACAAAAAATTTTGCAATAATATATGTACAAAAAAATTTCAATAAAATTTGTCGGTAAAATTTTATTAACATTTTTTGGTAAAGTTTCGAATGGTATAAAATTAAAAAAAAATCAAAAATTTTTTTAATATAAAAGTATAAAATTAAAAAAAATCAATTTTTTTTTTAATTTTATAGAAAATGTTTTGTAAAAATATTACTAATTTTTCTGTAAAATTTTTTTTTTGTAAAAATTTTATAGTAATTTTTTGTAATTAATTATTTTAATTTTTTTTTTTTTAATTTTATAGTAATTTTTTGTAAATTATTTTTTTAAATGAATTGAATTTGATGTTTATAAAATTGAATTTAAAGTTTATAAAATTTAATTAAAAGTTTATAAAATTTAATTTAAAGTTTATAAATTTGAATTTGAAGTTTACAAAATTGAATTTGATGTTAGAAACATATAATAGAAGCATTAATACTTTTGCGGAAAATGAAACCCTCACGGATTCCAAATTTAAAAACTCTTAAAAGCGGGATTTTATTATAAGAAAACGGGACTGAAAACTTAAGACAAATCTACTTTCAATAAGAAGGATAATCACCCCAAAAGCATTAGAAATTGTTCATATTCCGCTGTTATATTTTAATTAAAAATTATTCGAGCTTATATTCGGCTGTGCCAATAACATTTGTAAAATTATAATAAAAAATTACTTATTAAAAGTAAAGAGAACTGATAGCCTGTGAGGCTAATGCTCTTAAATCTATCTTCTCTCTGAAGAAATTCTTGAGATTAAATAATAAAAATAAAATAAAAGTAAGGAGTATCAACTTACTATGTGGAGTTGACATTTTAAGCATTAGTAAAGGATATTGTATAGAAGCATCTCTTAAAACTCTGCGACGTAATGTATCAACTTATTTTTTTTTCTTCTTCTGTAATTAATAATAATCCTGGGTTTTGTGTTGTATTTTTTCTGCCTTAAAAAATACTGAATTACTTTGAATATTTGCAACACAACATTAATATTTCTTGAATTTTTATTGTCTTTCAAAACAGCTTTTATTTGTTTTGCTAAATTCGTTGTCATGTAATGCATAAAAATGGTTTTGTATTTTCTCGTATTAATAAAACCGAACGAAATCTATAGAAGTTAAATTCCGATCGAAATGGTAACTATGGAATTATTTCAATTCCTAACGGAATTTTTGACAATAATACTATGAAAATAAAATCTAACAGTGGTAGATTTTTAAGTGAACTTTAAATTTTTGGTAAAATAAATAAAATTTAATTTATTTTTTTTAAATGGAGTAATTATTATTCGAAATCGGGCTACAATAACAATTCTTCATTTTATAAGAGATTTGTTTGTCATATTTATATTTTTTGGTAATATTTGGATGAAAATATCTTTGGTGAAACTCGATCTTTTAAAAATCTTTTTTGAAAACTTCATTCTTTTTAGCGTTCCGTACACAAAGTGTAAAAACGTAACCCTATTGTTTTCGCTACAATGTCTGTCCGTCTGTCAGCGCCTTTTATCTCTGGAACTGTAATAGGTACATGCTTAAAATTTTCACAGAAGGTGTATAGCTATGGCCGCTATAGTAGCAAATACTAAATTTTATAGGGTGTTCCGATAGAGAGGTGTTATTCACGAATATGTGCATATTTCGTGAACTGTAGGTGGGATACACTTGAAATTTACAAACAGTAATTAAAACTTAGTTTGCTATATAAACAAGTATAAAAAATAAACCTAAAAATTAAAGGGTGTTACGATAGTGGTGTTATTTGCATACGGCCTAAGTTTTGAACCATAATAGGTAGACGCTTGAAATTTTCACAGAAGGTGTATAGCAGTGGCCGTTATAGTAACAAATACTAAAACTTATAGGGTGTTCCGATAGAGAGGTGTTATTCTGAATATGTGTTTATTTCTTGAAGTGTAGGAGGCATGGACTCAAGATTTAAAAACAGTAATTAAAACTTAGTTCGCTATATAAACAAGTATAAAAAAATAAACCTAAAAATTAAAGGGTGTTCCGATAGTAGTGTGATTTGCTTGTATAATGCCTAAATTGTGAACCATAATAAGTAAACGCTTGCAATTTGCACAATTTTCACTGTGGCCGCTATAGTAGCAAATTTTAAAACTTATAGGGTGTTCCGACAGAGAGGTGTTATTCACGAATGTGTGTTTATTTCTTGAACTGTAGGAGGGATACACTAAAAATTTACAAACAATAATTAACACTTAGTTCGCTTTATAAACAAGTCCAAAAAAATAAACCAAAAAATTAAAGGGTGTTTCGATAGTGGAGTGATTTACATGTATAAGGCCTAAGTTTTGAACCATAATAGGTAGACTCTTGAAATTTTCACAGAAGTTGTACAACTATGGCCACTACAGCAATAAATACTAAAACTTAACTTGCCGTTATGTCTTTATTTCTTGAGCCATAGGAGGCAACCACTTAAAATTTGCAGACAGTAATTAACTCTATGTTCGCTTTCTATTAAATTAAACCTTAAAATTAAAGGGTGTTCCGAGAGTGACGTGCTTTGCGTGTATATGGCCTAAGTTTTGAACAATAATAAGTAGACTCTTGAAGTTTTTACAAGAGGTTTATTACTATGGAAACTATAACAAATAATAAAAATTAAAGGGTGATCCATCAGTGACATATTTTTGACGTATATTACCTTTTTTTTGAACCGCAATAGGTAGGCCTGATATTTTTGTAGAAAGTGTATTTCCGTGACCGTTCCAACATTTCCTAAAATTTAAAGGGTGTTCCAATAGCGATGCAATTTTCGCGAATATGACTTTAATTTTAAAAAGAAAAGTGTGCCAAATAAGACTTAGTACGGAACCCTACGTGTGTGAGACTAACTCGCACTTGACTGATTTATTTTAACTTAAATTTGTACAATTGTAATATACAAAATAACTCAAAATCGCAATATTCGATTTTTAAGTAGTTAGGATTCGAAATAAAACTTTTTTATTTGAAAATAGATTTTCTAAATAAGAAATAAGTAAAAATATGGTTTTTTAAGTGATTTTTATGTAAAAAAAAAGTTTTAAAAAATTATACTAGTGAATAATTCAAAAAATTAATAAAAAAACTGTTGAAAAGGCTTTTGTATTAAATTCTTGAAACTTTCGTTAGCCTCTTTCTCTCTCTCTTTATACCACCCGATGTGTGTGATCGGATATTAAATTGTTTCGTTTTATATGCAACATGTTAGACATTATCTGGCTAAACGTTTTAATCTTTAATTTTTTTCAGAACGGAAAAGTTCAGTTAAATTGTAAAAATGTTTACATACAAATAATAAGAATGAGCTGTTGTTTTCTAATTAAATTTTCTGTTCTTGTGTTTCAGATTCTTTTATTATTATATGAAAAAAATATTGAGTTCACACCATATGTTGTCGATTTATTAAATGGCGAACAATACTCCAACTGGTACTTAAATTTAAATCCTAAAGCCGATGTACCTGTTTTACAAGATGGAACATTTGTTGTAGCCGATTCCGTTCATATTACAAATTACATAGAAAATAAATTCCGGGGAGGTGAGTCCTCTTGTTTATTTCTCTAGACATACATATATTTCAAATAACAATTCTTACAATTTTTTTAGGTGATTACCGGGCTTTAAAGCCAAATATTATTAATTCCTTAGAGTATGAAAAAATGCAATTGTATGATCAATTATTAGGACATTTACCAGTAGGAGCGTTGAGCTTGGGCTCCTTTATACATGACGACTTAAAACTAGTTCCAAAACCACCATTTATTGGACCCATAAGAAAATCTTGTTTAAGTAAGTTCAAATAAATGCCAAGGCAAAAAGGATAAAACATATTTAAACAATGTTAAGCTAAGACTGATACATACATATATTCAATTTTGTTCGTAATACATTTAAAAAGACATTAATTTTGGTATTTTATATTGTAATTTTTTCAGAAAATAATGAAAAAGTTTATGTTTTATTAAAAGAATCAGTTGACAAAGTAGAAGATCATAAAGCAGCACTACTGCGTAAATTAGATTTGCAGGACCGCCGAAAACGTATTGTTTATTCACGTTTAGAATACCAAAAAATTTTAGATGCTATACGTAATGTTTTACGTTTTGCCGAAGATGATATGGTTGCTCAACCAGCCAGGGAATGGTTAGTATCTAATGACTTTTGTTTGGCAGATATATGTTTCGGGTTGTTGTTATTGCGTTTATATCAATTGGGCTTTGAAAATTACTTTTGGTCGTACGGAAAACTGCCACGAGTTGAAAGTTATTTTTTACGCTTCAAAAAACGTCCATCCTATGAAAAACTAATGCCAACTAATTTAGAGATACTGAAAGATATGTGGCAAATGACACCTTCAAATTATATTATAGGAGCTGGTGCCGGTTTTCTAGGAATGGCAGTATTTGCTGCTATTGCTCATAAGTAAAATAAAACAATTTTAAATAAAATATCATAAATAAAACACAAATTCAATTTGTCAACAAAAATAAACTTTTGGCAATTATTTTAATACAAGTAAATGCAAACTACATTTTGCAAATAAAAACCAATACCTATGTATAGGTATCGGTATCTTAAAAAAAATAGGCACAATAAAAAAATAAACAGTATTTTAAAATAACCTCTACACAAACAAAACAAAACTAAGAACACATAAATATAAATCAGTAAAAACGTATAAGCCTCTAAAAAAAGTTTTAAAGTATATATAATTTATTACATAAAAAATTAACACCTTAAACTTTATAATCCAATATCCAACACATAGTACTTTTCTTAATCAACAGTATTATGATTTATCATTGCCATTGATTGTGTTAGTTATTAGAGAACTTGTTGCTTTTGTACTTGTATAAAGCGGCATACCCATAAATTTCGGTACTTGGGCTTGATTACTGCCGCTTGAAGCATTTCTAATACCACTACTTGCCGATGGGATATTTGGTGGTATTGATGTCATACTATTTTGACGCTTAAATGCAAATACATCTTTATTATCCCTTTGATAAAAAAATGAACCAATTCCAGCTGGATCAGGTAATAACGCAGATCGATACCAAAAACGATAAGTAAAATACCAGGTGAAAATTGCAATAATGCCGCTTATAAATTTCTCAACCATGCGGTGGTAATACAACATTGTGCCGACTAACATAATATCCCACAAAAGTTGCAAGGCGGCCATGCCAATAAATAATGTGCGTATGATTGGTGTTAGGCGTTCATAAAGAAATTTTAAATTTCGTATTTGTTCGTCATTTAGATTTTTTAAAGGATTTGTGCTCGATGGTTCAGATATGGAACGATCATGCAATTCATTCCGCAAATGCTCTTTAATTGTTTCCCATTTAATAATAGGTCTTGCTTCCTCAATAAGTACAAGACTTGAATGTATTAGAATAAATGCATGACCAGATATATCAAAACCATTCCATAAGTGACCAGCTCTAAGGCAACTTGACTTGGTAGAAAAACCTAAGATATAAAAAATACAAATATGATTAGTAAATTTTAAATGTTGCACAAATAAATATTGCACACTTGCCTTTAGCGGTACATTTTCCGTATGATGTTTCGATAACATTAAATACTTTTGTCCAAAAGAACCAAAAGAAAGTAGCAATTACAATACGTGGAGCATGATGACGCAATAGCTTCTTCATGTCACCACAGCACAATGTATAGGAAGTCATCACCACAAATGGAACCATAAATAAAAGTGTCCAGCCCCAACCAACTTTTACAAAATAAACATTAAAGAGATTATCTGAACGGGACAAGTAGGTCCTTGGAAAAGGTATAAAATCTCCAATCAACGATACTAAAAACAAACTACCCAGATAGAGCGCCACTTTTAAGTTAGTATCGAAGAATATGGTCTTTTTACAAACGTGCATTATCATCATTACCATTATTTCCCTAATGCTCGTTGGTGGAGCTGTCGGGCGAGTACCTCTGGTTTCAGTCCTTGTTACATCAGGACCTCCGCGAAAATTCATTTGGGGACCCGTAGGAACATTAGGTCTTATAGGTTTTCGTTTTGAAGCCATCTTACGAAGCTGGTTTCTTTTTAGGCAAATTCTTGTTTCTGAATTCTGCGATTGTAAATATGTAAATTTGACCTAGAAAGTGAAAGTGCCAAGTTCAACTAAAATGTATTTACATGTGTGTTTTTTTTTTAAGTCAAAGTTCAACTGGTTTCTGTGAATAATATTTATGATTTAAACACAAAGTTCAATATTGGATGTCAATAAAAATAACCGTTATATTTGTTTAATTTTGTTTGTATTAATATATGTACATTAAATTATTTTCTATCCTCGAATTTATTTTCATAACTCATAAAATGTTAAACCAACTATTTGTAAAATTATTCTTGCTAAGCAAAAAATAGAAAAATCACTTTACCTGCAAATTAGTATTTTTGGTTTATTTTGGGAATTTCCTATGTCAATTTGAGGGAAATTTTTGACAACTACTTTATGAACATCATTATCGACAATGTACGGAGTTGTAAATATTAGTAACTTTTTTAATAATTACGAATTATACATTTTTCAAAACACTAAACTTTTGTCGTTCGCAAGTTAATTTAATTTGTTAATTTAATGATAAATTATTTTACTTATCTAGATTTATATCTAAGGAATTGCAAATTAAATTTAGTTAAAAAAAACACTCTTCATAGTATCTGAAACAAATGTTTTCATGCAAAATCGCCAAGTTATCATTACTGCTAATAAATGCAAAAAAGAAATGTTTTTCGATAGATTTTCTTATTAAAATAATAAAACATCTAAAATATTTATCCATATAAGTGCTGAAAACTAAATTGAAGGTTCAATAGGAATTAAAAGGCTTTTTTACTATTATAAAACTATAACAAAGGAAAAACGTATTCCTGAGGAATAACAGAAAAAGTAAGTAGCAGCCAGCCTACGCAATTAACTAAAATGTTTTATCAATAAGATATCCTGCAGCAAGCAATAAAGTGAAGATGTATGTACATAAATGTATTTCCAAAATACACACTACGTGTATTAGAAATTTAAATAGTAGGCATCCGTTCCAAAAACGTTAGTCTTTAGTTATGGTGTTCAAGTGGGTTAGTGGGGTGTCACAGGTTAAGTGTATTAATTTGTATACATATAAGACTTTGTAAGTCTTTACTAATTAAATTCATATTATATGTACTGCATTTGATTTTTGAAGACTTACCGTACAAAAACTGGTTCGTATAAAACTCTGTGCTTTCTGACGTCATGAAATTACAGATAATTATTTTAATTTTTTATACCGTTGTAAATATACATAAGTATAGTACATACTGTTTATCAAATAAATGCGATTGTGCACTACATTTTTGAACGTATTAGGTCAATATGGACATCACAGAAGCTTTTGATAACATTTTTTAAACACTCTTGAAATTAAGAATCGCATACCTCTCCATATAGTACCTATAGAGCACAAAATGTGTTTTTCGAAAGCTATAACTGCCTACATTATTGTACCGATAATCGTGGAATTTTTACAATTAACAAATAGGTGGGTAAAGTAGTGTATTTATTTTCTTTGATAATTCAAGTGGGCGTGCCACTTCCCATAAAAATTAAATATTTATCATCGTATTACTTTGGACATGTAATAGGTAGGTAAAACATTAAAATTATGTGCAAGTAACTCTCTTATTAATAAGCATAATGTATCAAAAAACTGGCTGGATTGAAATAGTGGGCGTGTATCTCCCATACAAAGTGAAATTTTATTAACGTCTACCTAAAGAACTATAATTGGAAGAGTATTGAAATTTTGATAAAGCAACCCATAGTCCAGCACAATAGTGGATGTTTTGGAAGAGCGAACGTGGTACCTTCCATACAAAGTGAAAAATTATCATCGTGTGTATCAGCAACTGTAATAGCTAGAGTTTTTAAATTATACATAAGTAACCAACATATTAAAGTGTATTATCTAGCAAATGAAATATTATCGTATACCTAGGCAACTACAATACGTAGAGTGTAGAACTTTCTACGACTAACCCCTTTATTAATTTACATAGTGAAGCAAAAAACTGGCTGGATTGAAACAGTGGGCGCGGAGGTACTATACAAAAAAATATTGTGAAATTTTGTACGAGGAACTTACTAATTAATATTTATTTCCCCAAAAACAATTGTCTGTATTAGAAGATTAGGTGTGGTAACTCCCATTTACCATTTACATTATGTAACGTAGAAACTATAATATGTTATATATTTTAAAATAGAGTATATTTCAAATTGGTAGGTTAGGTTGCACGGGTCGCCGGCTACGCAAAAGGGGAAAAGCCGACTCACTTGGGTCCCTTAGGTCCCGTTGTGACAAATTGGTAGGTATATATATACATATTTTATTGAGCATAGTCGAGCAAAAACCTTGCTGGGCGCCCTCTCTAGAAAGTGAAAAATTTATGTCGTAATAATAGGTAGATTGTTGAAATTGTACTCTGAAAATAACTTGCGGTTTCGAGTTGAAGCTTCGTGATTACGACGGGGTGGTCAGGTACCCCCATACAAGGTAACTATGCTATATCTTTAGAACAAACCGTCACCAAAATTGACAGGCTTATTCAAGAAAAACGAGCGTTTTTGTTTTAAAGATTGGCCATACTACTACTTTCAAGTGTTTATTGTATTGTTTTTAAGGATAGGATTAGCGAATCGCACAGGAGATAGCTGGTTTTACATAAATTTTAATAGATCGTTTAAAACTGTTTAAAACTGTTTTAAAAATAATATGGTTTTTTTAATAATATAAATTTGCATTGACAGTTGCCAGATATAGTACAAAATCGCCCAATTCTTAAATAAAAAATCGGTCAGGATTTTAAAAATTTTGTAATAGTCAATTTTGAATTTATTTCCTAAGGAATTTAACGACTATCATGTAAATAAAAATTGTTTAATTAAAATTAAATAGTATAGTTAAAATTTTAGTTAGAATACAGCTTTTTTAGTTTTCACTTTACTATCTATTTATCTTTTTTAGATTTTTCGTCTCATACTAGCTATTTACTAGGAGAAATAGGAAATACTTTGATAAAATTTCAAAAGGCGCGCATTGAACTTTTAGTACATACAGTAAATAAATATTACCGTATAGCGAAAGAGTTTATACAATGCTTAAAGTCAATTTAAATATTAGCTAATTTAAGTTTAGTCTGATTATGTTAAACATATATGGCCCTATAGGCTCTATTAAATAAAAAATGAAAATAAATAAATAAATAAGTATTTATTGTTATTTTGTAATTGTTTTTATTTATATTTTTTAGCAATGGATCGAAGGAATATGAATACATCACGTCTTCCAGGTAATTTACACCGTTCTTTTCTTCTTATACACATAAATAAAATTTCGCATGTATGTACATAAAAACCAAAAATCGTTTTCACTTCGGTGCATTTAATTATTACACAAAAATTATCTTTAAAAGCTCTTAACTTGCAAAATAGTTATTATTTTTTTGATGCGAATGTAAAATCTTTTACCTCTCTTTTCCTCATACATTTAATTTTATTGAACTAGTGCCTTTGTGTCAACTGTCGTTTGCCCGTTTAGTTCCGAATGTCACCGAGCAGTAATAACAACAGCAATGGTACCAGTATTAGTTAAACAAGCAAACTCGAGTTGAATTTTATTGTTCAGGACTATTCAAAATCTATTTCTGCAACATAGATGGGTAAAAAGAAAATTTATTCTATCAATGTTTTTAACCGATCTTGGCTTCGCTATTCGGGCCCCACAGTACAACTTTCATACTCTTAAAAATTATAAAGTGAATATAAATGCAACTCTCGATAACTTCGATATCTGCGCCATCCCCTTTCCTTTTTTGTTTTCTGCGCAAAATAGCCAGGTATTACTGTGTCAAAGTACTAAGAATCAAAAAACTTTCTACTTTACGAAAATCTTCTTGGCGCTAAAGTTCTTGGTTCATTCGCACCGCAACGTTCTGATCTTTCTCCTGCTTTATTTTTTTGTTCTCTATTTGGCCTGCTTTATCAAAGTTTTAACTCGTATCTATTCTTTAGCAACATTTGGTATTTGTAATCTTGTAGATATATTCTGAGCCTGGTGAAGATGGAGCCAAAAGGTGAAACATGAATGATGCGCAAGATCTTTTAAATCTTAAGTTGCACATGTATTTAAATATGTATGCATAAACATGCATAAATATCAGACATCCAATTTTGCAATTAATGTAGGTTCACTTACACAAAAATCGAGATTAATAAAATAATTTTATTTCTATGGGTATTAGTTTAAATTTATTATAAATGTATTATCTTGAAAACAAATCGTCAATAATTTGAGTATTTATTTAATTAACCATTTAATTTCCACCAATAGGCTATGGACTAGTTAAAATACATTAAATAAATAAAGCGAAACGAAAGAATCTTTACAACCATTTTCTGCAAAAGACTTTCAAATTATTTGTCAGAAAGATAGAAATCAAGTTTTCGTTTCATTCAAGTTCATGTTTATTTCCATTTTTATGATTTAAAGCAATTGTTGTCTTTTTGTATCAATTTGTTTTAAATTATTTAAGTCACCAATAGCAATATTTATACTAAAATAAAACTTTTTCTTTAAACCAACAATATTTGAACTATTTTCCATATAATAAAACTAAATAAAACCACAAATACTAAAACTGCCAAATATATAAATTAAAAGATGTTAATACTGTACTTACATATGTACATTATGTATTTGAATTGAAATTTTGGATATAATGAGTTTCGTGTTAATCGTCTAGGACCTGCTATAAATCCAGTAGTAGATAATTCCGATGAGCCACAACCCAGTCTATCGGATCTTCACGATTTTGAACCAAAACTCGAATTCGATGACACCGAATTATTGGCAACACCGATTGCACCGCAAAGTAAGCATTTAGTGTAGAGAAAATAATACATAATTTAATAATTTTTTAAACTTTTAATATCGTAATTTTTACTATAATTTTTTTTAGATGATGTAATGGATGAAGATTTTGTACTAACTGAAGGTATAAAAAAAATTTTTTTACTATAAAATTACTAATTAATCATATAAATTAAGATTCTAATGATGAACCTGAGGATATAGTTAATCCATTGGAAGATGATTTCGAAGATCAGTTAAGAGAAGAAACTGAAAATTTCAGCATTTCGCCCAAACGCACGAATTGCGATTTCTTGGGTACCGATAAACAAGGACGTCATATATTTGCTATATACGCTTCAAGATTTCCAGAGAAATCACAAATGGAAATATTTATAAGGTAATATTTGTAATTATGGCTGCAAATTGTGAGAAATCTAAGTGAAAAACTTAAAAATTATTGTAGAGATGTAATCAAAGAAATTGAACCATTTGTTGAAAACGATTATATATTAGTGTATTTTCATCAAGGGTTGAAAGAAGATAATAAACCCTCAGCCCAATTTCTTTGGAATTCATATAAAGAACTAGATCGAAATTTTCGCAAAAATTTAAAAAATCTTTATGTAGTTCATCCAACTTGGTTTATACGTGTCATATGGAATTTCTTTAGTCCCTTTATTAGCGAAAAGTTTCGCAAGAAATTGGTTTACATATCAAGTTTAGATGAGCTGAGACAAGCATTGGGCCTTTCGAAGCTTAAGGTGCCTGATAATATTTGTGATTTAGACGATCGTCTTAACCACAATCGCAAATCCGCCGCCAGTAGTAACAACAACATTAGCACTTCACACATGGCAAAAACGACACAATTTGGGGTGACCCTTAAATTTATAGTTACTAACAGCCCGTGTTTAAATTCTATACCACCAATTGTACGCAAATGCGTTGATTCCTTATCAATAACCGGCATGATCGATACTGAAGGTATATTTCGTCGTTCTGGTAATCACAGTGAAATAATTGCACTTAAAGGACGTGTAAATCGCGGCGAAGACGTAGATCTTAAAGATGTTAATGTACATGTCATAGCAGGTCTATTAAAAAGTTTTCTTAGAGATCTTTCTGAACCCTTATTAACATTTGAGCTATATGATGAAATAACGAGTTTCTTAGGTAAATTAAATTATGCAATGAAGTTTTTATTTTAAAATTATGTTAAACAATTTTCAGAATGGCCAAAAGAAGACAGATCCCGTAATGTTACCCAGTTAATACGTGAAAGATTACCTGAAGAAAACTATGAATTATTCAAATATATTGTAGAGTTTTTAGTAAGAGTAAGTAATGTTTAAATATTCAGTTATGAAAGGAACATTTTGAATTAAAAGCATAAAGAAACTGGAATATATACAAAGTGAGTTAAATGGCGAATTCATTAATTTTCCCGTTGCTTGAAATGTCAAACTCCATATATAAACAATTTTTAATGACATTTTATGTATATCTATATGAAATATGACATTTGGAGCAATAGCTAATGCAATTCAATGAATTCGTCATTGTCACCACCTGTTAAATGGCTTTGCATTGAATTAGTTTACACTAAGTCAAATATGTAATGGAAACCATTTTCAATAACGAAGCAAATTTAAGTCGACTGAAGTTGGAATTTCCAATTGTAGTTTTAAAAAGCTTTTAAAGAATTTATGTTAAAATATTTGCTACACTCTTCTTACAATTTGAAAACTCTAGTAGGTTTTCAATTTTTTAAGCTTAAAAGCGAATCCAAGGCACATTCATCAGGAAATATTAAGGCGAAAATTTTAAAATTTTTTATATAGAGTTTGAAACAAGGCACATTCATAAGGTAACCTCACTACGAAGGGCAAATATTAAGGCGAAAATTTTAAATTTTTTTTTATACAGAGTTTGATAGTTCAACTTCCATTTAAGGGGAAAAATTGTAAGTTTAACTGTCAAAATACATATAAAAAAATTTATTATTTTGGCCTTAATATTTCCCCTCAGTAGTGAGGCTACCTGATTAATATGCCTTGGTTTGACAGTTAAACTTTCATTTGTCAAAATCCATAAAAAAATAATAATTTTCACCTTAATATTTCCCCTTCGTAGTGAGGCTACCTGATGAATGTGCCTTGACCGAACCAATAAAAAATTTATAAATTGATTCACGATTTGTTTTTTAAATCAATGATTCCATCACATACCAGACTATTTTAAAATCCAATTAAATTTAATTAAAAAATTTCAAGTTTTTAGGGCTAAAAAAATAATTTTAAATTAAAGATTATTTTAAAATTAAAAGCCTTTTGTTTATTTTAAAAAATATTAGAATCAACATTGATATTATCTCTATACAAATAAATAAGCAAGAATTAAAGCATTTGATATTAACAGGTAATGGAATGCGAAGATCTTAACAAAATGACTTCATCTAATTTGGCCATTGTATTCGGACCTAACTTTTTGTGGTCAGGTAAAAATACAACATCGCTGGATGAAATTGCACCCATCAATGCGTTTGTAGATTTTGTTTTACAAAACCATAGAGATATTTACTTGGTTGATATCAATCAACGTCCAACGCCTATTGACTAAATAAAACGAATTTATACACCATCATAAATCTCGGCAATACAGTTTGTTAAACAAAATTCCCAATTTCATAAAATATAAAATTCTAAGTAAACTAAAAGTCTACAAATAACATTCTAATTTTTTATCTTTAATCAAGTGTTTTAAGCTCTTAATGTTTTATTACACTACTTATACTGTTATTGTTATTTTTAGTTTTTTAAAAGGTGTAGTGTGTAATCCATCGGAAAGAACCCATTTAGTTAAGTAAATTTTATTTTTTTTTTTATATTTTTATGTTATTATTTAATTGTGTAATGTAATGTGTTAATTTTAAAAATAATATAATGTCAAACCATCAATTAAATTGAAATAAACATACCTTGTAAATTTAATATATTATTATTTACCAAAGAATTGCAAACAAATTTTTTTCATCTTGACATGAAAAAATGTTTTTAACTTAACAAGGTATTAAAACACTAATGTTTGTCATTTGTAAATTTAATGTCACAATAAGAGAAATTCAACTTATACCTACATATACAAATATATATTTTTTTAAATAGTGTGAACTTATTGTACAGAAGTCATTTATCTTGAAAGAATTGATGACCCCTGATCAGAATTTTATGAGAAAAATCACATCCTTATAGTTGTTAAGTCATTCAACTAAAATTCTATTTGGCAAAAACAAAAACAGATTTTGCACTTTTCTATACATATTTGCTATAAAACATTTTTATTCGAAAACATTTTTGTAAAAAAACGATGGAAGTTAACAACGCACATTTAAAAGTAGAAAAAATTATAAACTTTGTAATATTAATATTTAAATGTAATATTAAGAAGAAAAAATAAACAAATATTTATAAAAAGAACAGTAGTAATTTAAATTTTAAGAAACGAATTTAATTTTAGTTGTGTTTATTAACGTGCTTTTAAAGAGCCGTAGTATCAATTCAAAGCTGGTAGGTAATTGACGTTCAATGTCATTTCAATAGCAAGTTTGGGATCTGAAAAAAAACTGAGATGTGGTAGAGTATGATACAACCACCTACCAGTCATTATTACAAGGAACTCAATAGGTTAATTTTAGCAAGAACTGAACAGTCCTATTGAGGTAGAGGGCATTTCAGGGTTTTAATGGGAATGATTTCTAGAGACTGGTTAAGATCAACAAACTTGTAGGTTTGAGCACGAATATTTTGGTCGTTATGGCTGTAACAACGAGTCCATTGTGCGGTTAGAGCACGGACTATATGGGAAAATGGAACTACGAACTATGGAGCACGTAATCTGTCATTGCCCGAGTTATCAAAGCAGAAGGAACCGTTGGCTGGGCTGACGATTTCACCTTGGGTTAGACAATGTCGCTTAACGATGCAGTTAGATTAACTATAAGAATTGGGTATCTTAACAGCAGATAATGATCCATATTTCAAGAATATAATTTAGGGGTCTTTCGTAGGAAATAAAATGGAAAAATTCTGATTGTTTTCTTTAAACTACTACAATATTATTGTTGTCGAAGTACGACAACTGTAATAAGGATTAATATTTAATTAACATAAGTTAGATTTGGAAAGGGAAACCTTAAACTGAAATTTTAGGAAAGCTAAAAATAAATGTTATCTAATCAAGTGGGAGTTTTACTATACAAATTATTAAAGCTTAGAGAAATCATCAACAATCAATAGTGACAGAAGTACTCTCAATTTTATAAGACGTTAAAAAGGTTAAAACAGCTAACTAATTTTTGTCCCAATAAAATCAAGTAGATACCAAAAGGTATAAATTTTTAATATATGATCAGGTGACGTCGTACTTCGACACCTTTTGTGTCAGATTAAAGAAACATTTCGTGTTATCTTAAATCTAGTACCAAATTATTGTATTCGAAGTGCCACTGTCAAAATCGTAACAAAATGCTGATTATTTCTCAACTGAAAAAATATAATAAAAAAGCAATTAATGACCTGCACTCAACTTTACGCTACCTCATAGAAACATATCGCACTTGTCCTCTAAAGAGAGTAAACTCAAAATTTAAAAATTTTCAGTAAAGGCAAAAAGGGTGATTTTACGTGATTTTTTAGTGAAAGAGTAGAGAAAATTATGTAAAAATTATACAGTGCGTAGATATGACTGACCACTGTACATTGATTTCTTGCAAAAAGTGAAAATTGAAAAAAATTTAGTTGACTCGCTTTAGAGGAACAAGTGCGTTATATTTTTATGGAAATATTACATAAAGAATAAAAATAATTTCTCACCAACCTAACCACATATTTTTTTTTTTGAAAATTGTACTATATTTTTGTTTTAATAATAAAATACTCCATTAAAAGTGGTTTTGCGCCTATTAGAAATTATGTCCTCCTACGCCAAGGTATAAATTAAGCCTTCGCAGATTTAGTAAAACGTTAAAAGTAGCTCTACTAAAATTATAAATAACACAATTTCTATTTAGACTTTTCCAAAGCATTTTCGTATGCCTAATTAGTTTTATTAAGTTTATTATATAACTTTAATAATTGAAAAAGTCACAAGGTGTAGTTATATGTATGTATAAAAGTTATACGATGCAAAATCAGATTATTTTTAAATTATGAGAATAATTCAAATATTAATATTTTTCAATTTGCGATTTAAATCATTAAATTTCAATATTTTGCGTACAAAGAAATCGCCATAACGATGCGAAACCTTGGTGTCGGCAATATGAATCATATCATCATCTATGTAGAAATCCAACTGAAATAATTTGTTTTTTATTATTACCGTGAAATAAAAGTACCTCAGAACCACTCTTGAATTTACCCTCCAAGCCACTGGATCCCTTAGTCCAAACTAAATTGCGCATCTTATGCTTGAAGCACAACAAACGGATCAATAATTTTGAAACATCATCTTCACTGGCATTGGGATCAATAAATGATGCCAATTTAGCCAATGAGAGGGTCGTATAAAGTTTCAAATAAGAGCGGGTGGTAGGTAAATCGGCTTGTTGTCTGACTTCATCCATAAATACTTGCAATTGATGTTCCATAGGGTCCTTAACATAATCCTCCATAGGAGCATCGGCAGCAGGCGGGCATGGACTGACAAATCGTGGACAGGCAAACAAGAAAAATGATTTGAAGACATCTAAATCTCCACATTGCATTTTAAACATGGCATCATGGTAGTTCTTTTCACGCAACACCTGCTGGATGGATTCATCAATACACTGTGGATGCAGAACCAAGCAAATAGCCAACAAGTGATACATTTGTTCAGCTTGTTTGTTTATTTGATCGTTTTGATAAGAGCGTGTACTATACAGTTGTTTTGTGCGTTGAATGTATAAAAGAATATCCGAAAAAGTGCGAATGGCATCAGCATAACGACGCATCATCATGTATGCAAAGCCTACATAGTACGACGTAGAAATTTGACATGCAGGAATATGAGAATATTGTGATTTTTTATGAATTTCAATAGGTTCCAAAACTTTTATGGCCTGATAGTAATCACCCAATAAAGAGTGTACACGCAGTAAGCCAACCAATGAAAAATAGCCCAACATTTTGTAAAAAGACAATTCGCCAAATTCTCCAGCAACCGTTTGAGGATCATTTCCCTGAGAAATGGCTTCCAATTGTTTCTTAATATTGGATATATCGACCAATGAGTGTAAAACATTTAGGATGCATAAAATACTCCAAACATTACTATGATTTACACACAGCTGATGAATTTCCTCTTGGGTTTTGTCGGTTAAACGAGCCCTGGAAAAAAGTAAATGTAACTAAGTTAATAAATTAAATCAAATTTAACACAAAATCACTTACCGATATTGAGCAAAATTTTGAAATTGGTAGACGAATTCATCAACCAGTTCCCACAACCAAATGTCGGGTAGTTCCAACAACACTGGACTTTGCGATGAAATAATCAAATTAAAGAAATCACAATAGTTAAAGAATGAATGAATACGCTGTTCCAATTTAGGACCACCCGGAATGCGAGCATGAATATGACGATAGTACAACTCCTTGTATAAAATTATAAACACCTTATCGTTGTCGACTAACGCAGCAACCTCTTCTTCATCTGGCCATGCACTTTTATCGAAATGGTGATCACTTATCTGAGGAAATGTGTTCTCATACATATTTTGGATGTCAAACAATACACCCTGCTTAATTGCTTGGCAAAAGTTGATAATAAAATACTTTACGTTATCCGGCATGCGGTAATAATTACGTTCATATTCTAAATCCAACTGTGGGTCACCAGTGTGAGCGTACTCATCGTAGTACTCCTAATAACAGGATAAAGAAAAAAGAGGTCCAAAATTATTTTAGGTTATGTTGACAACCAATTTTGCAAAGAAAAAATATACTTATTTTTACAAAAACTGCAACATTAAAATAAATTTTACTAACCGTTGTCGCAAACTCTTCTCCGCCATACATTGCAATAGTTCAACAAGATTAATAATTATCAAATTTAATAAATTTTTACAGAAATTGACAGCAACACGCCAACAAGATTTCCAGCAGAAATATTAAAGAAGTGCTACAAACAGGGCTGCCAAAAGTGCCGATTTTCCAGTATTTTGCCGATTTAAAAAAATGCAGATTTTACCAAATCTATTGATTATGTTAAAAATTTAGGGCATTATTCATAAAAATATTTTTGATTTCTAAAAGGGATATGAAACAAATTTCCATTCAAATTTTTATAAACTGAAAATATTTTTTATGAATTTGACTCTTTATATTAAAATCTGAAAACAAATAAATAAATATTGTTTCTGGTGCAGTAATCCAATGTAAACTAATTTATTTTGTGGAACAAGATTAACGTGAGTACCTGCCATACTCGGCCTGACCTCACGGTGGTCTTACCACCGATTGAAACTTAGGCGTAGACTAGCGCCCCCATTCTGTAGGAACCCTAGCGTCAGGTGCCCCTTTTTTACCCGAGTGGACCGCGTTAAAGCATTTGCCATATTCCTGCAGTGACAATTGGAACCCCCGGGGGGATGTAAACTAATTTATGTAATTTTTGGCAACGAATTTCTGAGATACAGCGAGGTTATTCCGCAAAAGAAAATGGTTCGGCCACTTTCATCCGCAAATGCCGCCATTTAAATAAAACCAAATTTCGATATGCCTTAAAAAATAAAACTTTAGATGGAATTCTTTATTCTAAAGATTATTTTACCTATAAATATTATTTCGACTTATAAACTTTCAGATTATTTCAAACTTAATGCTTGGAAACTCGTATTAAATATGATTAACAATAATGTAAAATTCTGAAATGTATTCTTATGTTTTTAAAATTCATAAAACTATTTATTATTTAATTTGTTTTAAATTAGTAGAAATAAAATAAAACCTCAAAAAATACTTAGTTTTATTTATACCGATTTTCTTGCCAATTTTCAAAACTGAAGTACCGAAAATCCCGATTTTTTTTCAAAAAGTGCAGACTTTTCATCAAAATCTTCTGGCAGCCCTGGCTACTAAGCAAAACCAACAATGAAATATTTTAGAAAGCAGAATTGCCAGTCCTAAAACTTACATTGGCACACAAATATTTTTTTAACACTGCATTATCGAATTGGACGTCTAAAATTTAACAAAAGCAGCTGTTCAATTTTATAAAAGCGATTACTGAAGATTGTTTACATAAAATAGAAAATAAATAAAGATATTAAAATGGCTGATGATGAAACCGAAACTTCTCAAAATCCAGCAGATAAAGAAAAAGATAATAAAAGTAAGAAACGAATGTAACTAAACTGTTTTAAATTTAATTTGCTCAATGCAACCTGTATATGTTTACAATTAGTTTGCATACTTTTAAATGCGACAGGGAACGTTCCAATTATTAAGAAACGCACCTGGACTGTAGATCCTTACAAAACTGTTAGCTGGATACAAAAGTTTATACACAAATATTTAAAACTGGATCCCTCTGAACAAATCGTAAGCAAAATATAAAAAAATCTGTTACTCCTTATAATAGTTTCTTTCTTTGTTTTAGTTTCTATATGTCAATCAAACGTTTGCACCAGCTCCAGATCAAATTATTAAAAATCTTTATGACTGTCATGGCACTAATGGTAAATTAGTTTTGTATTATTGCAAAAATCAAGCATGGGGATAAATCAATAATAATGTTATACACAGAAAACTCTTCTATTCACTTCTAATACCTAGAATAAGGCATTTAATAGAATTTGATCTTAATTCTTTTGTTTCATTTATGCTTGTATCGGATATTTGCTGAAACTGAAATAATCATAAAACAAAAATATAATTTTTTAAAGATACATATATTTTTGAAATTTGTTCCTTTTCTCTTTAAAATTACATGTTAACAGCATATTAACTATAGGTATTAACTCCTTATTTTTAGTCGCCACGTAATTCTTTCAACTCATCAGCAGCTTCTTTGGAAATTCTGTGGTATTTAGCAATAGCTGGCCTATAATAGTAAGCTTTATAATCATTACGTTCGGACATTTTAGCACGGATTTTTTCTTCCAGTAGTCTAAAAAAATAACAGATATTGTTTGGATTTATTAAAAACAGCTGGACTGTATCTTACCTTATTTGGGCTTTTTCATCTTCCTCGTACAAGAAATGTAAGGATTTTTCGTATTCTTGTTGTGGACTTGAAAACATGTAGCGGGAAATAAAGCGAGAAATGGGATGCTATAAAAAAATATGAAATTGTTTAGTTTTAGTGATAAACCTTGGAAATTTCCAATTTAGAAGGTTTTGTTCCGGGCAAGGCATATTCATCAGGTAACCTCACTACGAAGGGGAAACTTAACGCGAAGATTTTTAATTTTTTATATGGATTGTGATAGTTCAACTTTGAAAATTGTGTTTATTTATTGGCCAATAAGGCTCAAAAATTGCAAATGAAAGATAAATAAACTTAACTGTCAAATTCCATATGAAAAATTGATTATTTTCACCTCCGTAGTGAAGCTACCTGATTAATATGTCTTGGTTCCGGGGAAATTTCTTTGTCAGTAGCTATTGGAAATTTAAGATTGTATGTATTTTACTAGTCTAAGCGTTAAAAGAAAATTTCTATCAAGTTTCTATCAATTTTAATTAGCAATTTCAATGGGATATAATAATTTAACTATTTGGCTCTTATTCTTAAACTTGCCTTATGATATTCCCAATGTTTTGGTTCATAACCTTCTGGGATCTCTTGTAATTGAGCTGGACCAATAAAAATGTTACAGTACATAACAATAGCGGTGATTGGCAATACACCCAACATTACATAAAAATGTAATAAATCCTTAAATTTATTCCATTGGAAGCGTGATGGTTGTATAATCATATGATGATGTCCACCACTCATTTGGCGTGATTGCAATTGTACAGCTAATTAAAAGAAGTTTTATTTTTTTATGTGCTTTAAAGTTGCGTAATGTCAAATTAAAAAAATTAATCTACATAAAATCGATGTCCAACTTACCATTTTTAATGGCTGATGCTTGCAAAATATTGCAGTATTTTGCTAATTGAGCCGCTGGACGTACAATGGAACTCCAACTGACCATTTTTGTAAAAAATATATATCGCGTTGAAATTGTATGAGAAATGTGAATGATTTTTTTTCTAAAATAGTTGTTTACCAAAAAAGCAAAATGTCAGTGTCAAAAAATTGCACCAAAAAAATGAGAAAAGTCGGTAAAACAGGGTTTACACGATGAAACCAACCAAGGCATATCAAACAAGGTGATAGCGTAAGGGAGAGGAAATTTGAACAAAACATTTTTTTTATATGGATTTTGAAAGTAAAATAGATATTATTCTCTCTTAAAAAATCTGAATAATGTCAAACTCCATATAAAAAAAAATTGAAAAATTGTCTCTTTAATATTAGCTCCGCCTTGTGCGTTCACCTGGTTTAATATGCCTTGAAACCAACCCTACAAGAAATTGATGATCGAAACTAACCCATAAACAAAAATAAAAAAATTCAAATTATGTATGACCGAATTTATACGATGCCATTTTTTTCATGTCTCTTTTAAAGTTGCAGCGAATTTCATGGCACATTTTTACGATGCATTTTTTCATACAATCGGATTGAATTTGTTTTTGATTTCATATTCGTAATTTTTATTGTTTATGCGTTATTTGAAAAAAATATATGCACTCGTACTGAAATACAAAATAAATAAAAATGAAACAAGCAAATAACGAAATTTTACAAGAAATTATTAAAATCATACCGAAATATATTCATAACTTTGGTGTAAGTTGGCTCTATGTTGTTTCACTTTTGCATATATGTGAGTATAATGTTAATAAACTCGAGGGAGATAAAAAATTCACACGTACACAATGTTTACATCATTTTTGGCATTTTGCCCTTAAGAATGTGATGGGATTTTTTCATATGCAATGATGGTAATATCCAGTGACTATAGGCCCAACTATAATATGCATAAGCTGGCTTAAGCTAATGTCAAAAAATGAACGAAAAGTCTGTCAAATGCTTAAGCAACTTATTGAAGACTTTTAGGTGGCTACAATATACTTACCACCTAAAAGTCTTCAATAAGTTGCTTAAGCATTTGACAGACTTTTCGTTCATTTTTTGACATTAGCTTAAGCCAGCTTATGCATATTATAGTTGGGCCTATAGTCACTGGATATTACCATCATTGCATATGAAAAAATCCCATCACATTCTTAAGGGCAAAATGCCAAAAATGATGTAAACATTGTGTACGTGTGAATTTTTTATCTCCCTCGAGTTTATTAACATTATACTCACATATATGCAAAAGTGAAACAACATAGAGCCAACTTACACCAAAGTTATGAATACATTTCGGTATGATTTTAATACACAAACCATCTACAGTCCATCCCCAATATACCCTGAAATTTTGGCTAAAATCGGTCGACCCGTTTTCGCAGTTAGTGGTGACATCAAAGTGTACACTTCTTTTTATATATAGATATAAAATATATATATATATATATATATATATATATATATATATATATATATATATATATATATATATATATATATATACATATATATAAAACATAACTTTATATACATATATATAAAACATAACTTTATATACATATGTATATAATACATAACTCTATTACTTTATATGTATATGTATATAAAACATAACTCTAGCACTGTAAGTCTTAAAATTTGGTGTGGAATACTTTCAAAGCAAAATCGAACAAAATATTGTAAGAGTGCCCACGACGTGGCGGGCACAGCTAGTATTAGAATAAGATGAATACATATATGTATGTACACACATATTTACATATATGAATAAAAATTTACTGCCGGTACAAAGTACAAGTAATCTGTGCAAGACACAAAATATTAATAAGTACTTTTAAAATTGTATTAATTAAAAAATAAAAGACTTAATAATTTGGCCTGGCTAAATTCTAGACTAAATATTAGACTGTTAAAATGCATTCACGTTTGCGACACCTAAATTCCAAAAAGACCTTATTTCTTCTGTGCGATATACAGGAAAAATTCCAACCTAGCATGCCATTATTTGCTAATTTCGTACAAAATGCTAATAAATTGGTAAGAAAACTTTCACTTGTTGACTTTTATACAAGAATTATTAAAATTCAGCTTTTTTTATTTTTACTCCTTAAATAAAGACAAAAGCTGGAAAAGCCTTGGACATACCATTAGTGTGCACAGAACACTATCCTGAGCGTTTAGGAAAAATAGTTAAAGATATTGATGTTAGCCATGCTAGAGCTGTCATTAGCAAGACCCGTTTTAGTATGGTTGTACCAGAGTTGGAGTCTAAAATGAGAGAAATTTTTGGTGATAAACCTGAAGATGTGGTTCTTTATGGTTTAGAGGTAAGTTTTTGTACACACTCGGAAACAAACAGTTTAAATATAACCTATAATATAATTTTATCTTTAGTCCCATATTTGTGTGGAACAAACAGCAATAGATCTTTTGGAAAGGAATATTAATGTATTTTTGGTAGCAGATTGCTTATGCTCTCGGCTAAACCAAGATCGAGATTTGGCTTTAGAACAGAACGTTTGCGTTCTGCTGGTTGCATAGTCACTACTAGTGAGAGCGTTATTTTTGATTTAATGGTTGACAAAAATCATCCAAAGTTTGATGTTGTACGAAAATTTGTCAGGGAACCATCGTGTGATATGCTATTGGCGACATCCCATTCTGGTTCCAAGTTATAAACTTGTTTACGAAAAGAAATTGTTATTTTTATTGTACCTATTATTTGTAAAGGTTTAAAAAAAGGTAGGATTACTTTGTGGATAGAATATCAAAGTTATAACATAAGTTTGTACCCTATGTATGCTTTTTTGGTTGAAAATAAAAATTTATCGTACAGTTTTTAATTTTTATTAGGTTTTTAACAAAAAATTATACTCAAATCGATATTATATTGTGATAAAAATATTATGATAAAAATCTCATTTTGAATTCTAATTAAAATATATTGGATATTTCTATGTACATATATTAATTACAATTATAAAAGCATGACAGTCGATATTTGTGTAGCATCTCCCTGAATGTGTACATTGTGAAATTTCTCAAAGGATAGGCTCTTATAGTTACATAAATAAAAGAGTAATTCTGCCTGCTTCCAAGACCCTAAAAAAATTAACAAAATATGGAACAATATTTTATTCTAACATGACAAAATATCTCTGAACACCTACCGACCTTATTATATCCTTTGTTAAAAAACCTAAAATAATTAACCTTTTAAATACTTAGCTACAAACCATCTTAATCGAAAAAGCACCGGTAGCTACTTAACTGATAGGATTAGTCTTAGCATGCAAGTGTTAAACTTAGGTTAGCACCAGCGTTCTGAAGTCTTCTGAGATTGTAATGAAATTACAACATTCATCAATTGCTAATGTTTTTCGGGAAATTGCGCCTCTGGTAGCTCTTGTAAACTGTCGATAGAATTGTTGGATAATTCAAAATATCTTCGCGGATTTTTGGCTTAAAATATATTTTATGGTTTTGCACACTTAACTATACTCACGTATTTCGATTGATTCATCATTAATTTAATTTTTTTCACTTAATTAGCTATGTATTCCAATACGTTTTGAGAATTTCACTATTTTCTCTATAGGCAACTAAAATCAACTGACATAAATCCTATTTCTAGGCTACTTATAATCCCAAACTTAATTTAAGTACCTATTTGAATTTTTAATTTTTAAAGTTTTTTAAACTTGACATTCCAAACCATATAAAGTTAAGAAAGCTTTTAAATTGTACCAAAAAATCCATTGGTGTACCATTGTACTTTTCAGGTTTGAAATGTACCAAAAAAAGTACAATTGTACCAACTTTACCAACCCTGGTTCAAACGAAATAAAAACAAAAACACGTGTGAAAGTAATATTGCAAAAATAGTTCAATATTTATTTTAACTAAAAAAATATGAATAAAAATCTTTTTGATGATAGTGATGACAATTTAAATGATGATGATTTTAAAATAAAAACAAATGAAAATTATGCGAAAACTTACAATAGTTTAAGGAAAAAAGAATTGCTTCAAAAATGTAAGTGCATATGCTATAAAGCAAATTTTGGGTAATTCGTTTTTCAAATCGTGGTTATTACATTTTAGATAAAGACACAGGATTAGATGTCTCGGAATCCGAATCTGATGACTCTGATTCCTCTGAAGAAGATGGAATATTGGATCCTACATTTGATCAAGAGTTTTTAAAAACATTAGCTTCCTTGAAGAGTAAAGATCCAGAGATCTATGATAAGAATTTCAAATTCTTTAATAGTGTGGACTCTGTTAATGATTCTGACAACGAAAATGGTAAAAGTAATATAAATAGGGAAAAGAAGTCTAAGCCAGTAACTTTGAAGGATTATGAAAGAAAAATTATTTTAGAGCAAGACGGAAAATTTGTAGATGGTAAAATGATGTTTCAATTAATTAATAAAAATGTTAATAATATAATAATTTCAGATTCCGATGAAGATCGTAACGATGAAGAAAATTATCAACGGCCTTTATCACCTACATTAGCGGAGGAAGAACGTCGATTAAAAGATGAATTTAAAAAATTAATGACTAAAGATGAAGAGTCAAGCGATGAAGAATTTGGTGGAATTTTTAAAAAACGTGAAAAAACTAAAGCTGAGAAAGATAAAGAAGAAGATGATTACCTTAAGTGGCTAGCTGGCAAAAAGGAAAGCATTGAGGCCGATGTTATGAATAAATTGGAACCTTTGAAAAATTACTGGAGCAATGATAAACTACCATCAAGTGAAAAGTTTCTTAGAGATTATGTTTTGAATAAAGGATATACAAAGGCAACCAATTACGATGAGATTCCAACATATGAAGAAATTGTTGAGGATCATGCACCCTTATCGGAAGATGAACAAGAGTTGGAAAAGCAAGCTGAATTTGAGCAGAAATATAATTTTCGTTTTGAAGAGCCAGATCAAGAATTTATTAAGAGATATCCGCGAACTATTGATTCATCTTTAAGGGTAACAGACGAAAAGCGCAAAAAGAAGAGACAAGAAATAAAGGAACGTAAACTTCAGGAAAAACAACAGAAACTAAAGGATTTGGAAATACTTAAGGAAATGAAACGAAAAGTAATTCAAGAAAAAATTGAAAAATTAAAAATGGTTACCGGCAATGACGAACTGGGCTTCAAAGACGACGATTTAGAAGAAGATTTCGATCCAGATTCTCATGATCGTAGAATGAAGGAACTTTTTAATGATGAATACTACCAGGTAGATGAAGGCGAAGAAAAACCAGAGTGTCCATCAGATATAGAAGAGTTAAAAGTGGAAGATTGGGATAATTATGATCCTCAACAGGATAAAAATACGTATGATTATGATGAGAACGAACCTCATTGTGAAGATGAAAATTTCATTATGGATTGTGACTACGATCCCACGAAAGCTAAAGAAAACTTGCAGAGAGAACTTATAGAAAATACAAGAAAGCGGAGAAGTGGACGCAAGGGTAGACGAGATCGGTTCATGGAAATTATCAAATCTGAAAAACCTGTATTTGATCCTGAGGATGAAAAAACCTATGGGGAATATATTGAAGAATATTATAAACTAGATTGTGAAGATATTATTGGTGATACGCCTTGTCGTTTTAAATATGTAGAAACTACACCGAACGATTTTGGATTAACTATTGAAGAGGTTTAAATTAGATAATTTTATATCATAAAATAAATGCAGTGATAACACATTTACTTTTAGATTCTTCTAGCAAAAAATAAGGAATTAAATCAGTGGGCAAGTCTTAAAAAAGCAATACAAATAAGACCTGATCATGTGGAGAAAAAAGAGCAGAGGCTTTATAAATTGAAATCTAAAAATGAAGAATTAAAACGAAAAATTTTTAAAAGTCTTTACGGAGAAGGGTACGCTAACTTACATTTCACATAATTAAAATTTATTTTTATTTCATATACATACATATTTTAGATCCGACAATGAAAATGAAGACTTAGAAGTGGAGCAAACAAAGGAACAACATATTTGCAATAACAATACGCCACATAATGCTGATAATACTAATGTAAATTCTGTTCAAGGAGAATCTAAAAAGGCAAAGAAAAGGAGAAAACGTAATGCTCAGAATTCCCTACCAGGTTCTCAGACCGCAGCTGGTGAAAAACCTCAGAACCATGTTATTGAGACTCCCGCCAAAAAAACAAAAGCAGACGACTTTGTTCTACCGTCAAATAGTAACCAATGCTCTGACACAAAAAAAGATTTAGGCATAAAGAAAAAGAAGAAAAATAATAAAAGAAAAATACAAAATCATTTGGAAAATTTAATCGCCAATGAAAAATCTAAAATATTGGATAAGCCAACTGCCGTAACAAATATTGACATGAAAAATCCATTTAATAAAGAATTATCTAAAATACCAAAAATTGATGTCGAAAAGAAAATATCTCATGGTAATAAAAATGCGCACAAATTAAACGACGTTAAAACGGTTGCAAATAATAATCCGTTTGCTAAGGAGCCCACGCAGTTAAATATATGTGGAAGTATTGGAGTTTTAGCTCCATTGCGGAAAAATCAATCTAAACTGAAAAGATTAAATGGCAAATCAAATATTAAATTCAAATCTAAATTTCAAAACAAGAAGACATTCAACGGTCAGTTCAAAACAAAGGGAGAGAGTAAGGATATAAGTGATGAACGCCTGAAGGCTTATGGTTTAAATCCAAGGAAATTCCATAGAAAACAAAAATATGGAAATGTTAAACATTAACAAAAATAGTCTAATGTTATTAATACAAATAAAAGATGTACCAAGGCGAATAAATACAAGGTGATTATGCAAACGTATTCAGCCATTTTCTTTTGCATATGTAAAAAAAAAATATTTTACGTTTTTTTTAATTATTAAAATATGATGAGCTTTTTCGCCACTGTAATCACCTGTTATGGAATCACCTTGATATGTACATGCAAAACTTTGTAAATATTTTTTTAAATTGGATTTTTTTTTTAATTTGCAATATTTTGAATGTGAGACTCAAGATATATTTAAGATAAATATATACCTTTGTCAGAATTTTTATGTTATTTATCAATAAACACTGATTTAACGATAAGAAGTGTTCTTTTTATTCTAATGTTTCCTGTAAGTAGCTGAATATTTTACCGATTTTGTAATAGCAATTTGATGGAATGGTATTTTTTGAAGCAAAAATACAATTTTTGTGATCCGTGCCCACATGTTGAAAGGCACCCTATTAATATGATCAACTATTATAAGTTAAACCATTGGACCAGATGCAGTACCAACAAAAAATAATATTGATACTGGTGGAGACCATTAATATTCTGGAGTGGATTTCGCGAGCGCCTACTTGTTTAAAGGAAAAAATCGCTTGATGAATTGTCCTTTTAACAATAGTTACTTAATCTGGGAACAATAATATGCAGAAGTTTTGGCAACACTATTTGTGACAAATGAGACGCAAAGAGAGAATGTGACAGCAGTTTTTACCAACATCAAACAGCTGGTTGCTAAATTTAATCAAAAACAAAAAAAAAAAATGTTTATATTTTCATCTTAATCCAATTTATTATTTTCTTAGAAACGTTTTTAAAATTTTCTAAAAGTTAATAGGAATAATTAATATGAATTCATTGCGTGATAGCATAGCTAGTATACCGGGCGCGCTTACAAATTTTATAAGTGACACTGCGTCTGTTGCATCAAGTTATATACCAATTGGCGGAAGTTTTCAGGGTCAAAATGATTCTATTTCTACTGGATCTACAACTGAATCAATTAATAGTCTTAATGAAATGGACAGCAGCTCGACAGGAGCGGTTCTTATAAGTGAAAAATCGCTACCTATACCAGCGTCATTGGTAAAAGAGCAATGGCGTTTAATATTTACTTCTGACGCTAGTGAACAAGATCTTACGGAAGCTATTAATCATTGCAAAGATTTAGTTTTACTATCAGAAGAAAATAGCGTAGAGCGGCGTTGGTTGGTTAGACATTTGGTTGATTTGCGATACTCATTGGAAGTATTAGTAGAAGCTAAAAATGATAAGATGGAAATGGGGCCCTCAATTAAAACGGTAGTAGGTCATCATTTTACAGCGCGACAAAAAGGAGTTGGTAAGGGTTTACCATTGCCTACTGCACGCCAATATTGTGACCATTGCACTGGTATAATTTGGAGTGTAGTTCAGGCATCCTATCAGTGTTCTGACTGTCACTATATGGTCCATCAAAAATGTCTAGATAGTGTTATCAGAATTTGTGCACATGTTATAGCATCTGAACGACAATATCCCATTCTAGATATTTGTCCAGAAATTGGCTTAGCTGCCCAGCATTATAAGTGCTCAGAATGTGGGCTCTTCTTAAATTTTAGTAAGTATGAAATGGGTTTTTTTTTTATTGTGAGTCTTCATTTGTGTATATTTCTTTTGTTATGTTTTATTAAAGCTCCCAACTGCACCACACAATGTTTTAGCAAAAGCGCCAAACATGGTTGGTACATTAAAATCAATTATACCTACATTTATTTTTTTTTTTATTTAATAAATATTGTATGTCATTATGTATTTTATAACAACGGCAACCAAAAAATATGAACATGCAAAAATTATGTCTTACATTAAAAATTATTATTTTTTGTTAATAGGTATAAGTATTTTCCCAATATGCCATATAGCAATTAAACTACAATACAACTTAGGAATAACATTATAAATAATAGTGTGTTTTAATGTTTTCTTAATTCTTATAATAATATTTTTAAAATGTAAATTCAAGAGCATTTTTTAACAATGCTTGATAAACTATTATTATACACAAGAGTTTCTAAACCATTCGTTTGGTTTTTTTCACAAATTCTATTGACAGAATTAGGCTGATTTTCAAATTGTGTCAATACAAAGTCTGTTTACGTTTGTGCTATCCTATTTAAATCATATTCATATGCAAAGTTTCGAAACAAAGCATTAACTTTAAAACTGATGCTTTTCGGTTGCGTTTTAGAAGGGTATACATTCAAAATGTTTTGTACTGCGGGGTTATGAAACACTATACTTTATGTAAGTCAGCCTTATTATTAATTTGTAAATTAAAAATAGAAATGATAGAAGAGAGAAATGAATGTTTTGGGCTACTAGGTCACTACACCATAACTGATTAGTTTAAATTTCATTGGCGGATATAAGAATAATATTTATTGCTGAGTTCTTTTTATTGCAGTAAAGGATCTCTTTCAGCGTCTCATTTGTGGTACTTCTGGGGAAATCTTTAAAAATGTGGTTAATAGTGAGTATTTATGAGCGAGCTATGCTTCCTCTCCTAGGCAGTGTTCCTTCATATAAGTGTTGTGTGCTAAATATTGTATTACCTACTCTTGCCCTGGCTAATACAGACTACTCTGGAATGATGTTTATAGTAAGGAGTGATTATGAGATCTTAGAAAGCTGGTTGATGTGCTACATTGTTCTTCATATTTTTTTAGGTGAAAATTAGCCACAAATTACATATATACGTTATATGCTAGGTAGTAAGTTAAATCCACCTTGCTTACGACAAGTCTGACTCGAAAAAATCGAAAATTTTAGTTTGGTGGGTTTATATTATCCCAACTTACCAAACTACAATACAACTTGATATTAAACTTATAAAAATGTGTGTGTTTTAAGCTTTTATTTTTTTTTAATATTTTTCTGAAAAAAATTTAAAATTAGTTTGTTTATTAATTTATTTAAAAATAAATTTATTTACAGAAATTAATGTTTTGGGCTACTAGGCCATTACACTATATATGATTGGTTTAAATTTCGTCTAACACATTAGTATTTTTATACTTTTTATTTTTTCTGAGTTCCTGTTATTGCAGTTAAGGATCTCTTCAAGCATCTCATTGTGGCACTTATGGGCAATTTTTAAAAATGTGGTTAATAGTAGGTATGCATTCTTTAGGCAGTGTTGCTTCATAGTAGTATTGTGTGCTAAATATTGATGTACCAACTCTAGTCCTGTCTAATAAGATACAGTCTATTCTATTTGGTATGCTGGATTTATACTCATTAAATTTCCCGTAATAACAAGAAAAAATATTTGCAAAAATAATTTCTATTAAATATATGCAAAGCATAAAAATGTGATTTAAAAATATGTTTTTTTTTTGGTTGCCCTAGTTAATTAATGTTTATATGTATATGCATTAAGTCCTTATATAACTTTCGTTTTTATCTACAGAAGACTCATGGATAGAACCACGCATATGTGACTACACAGGGCTTTACTATTGTCCCTCATGCCATTGGAATGATGTGTGTATTATTCCAGCACGTGTTGTTCACAATTGGGATTTTATTCCACGCAAAGTATCACGTTCTGCTTTACAGGAGATAAATTTGTTTCTCGACAAACCCTTAATAAGACTTGAAGATTCCAATCCAAAGCTATTTGTTTTTCTGGAGAAACTAGCATCACTTAAAAAATTACGCCAAAATTTAGTTTATATGCGTAAATATTTGTCAGAATGTCGGCAAGCAGTTGATGAGAAATTAGTGGAAACACAAATTGGTAAATATAGCTATTAAACATATTATTGTATGTTTTATACATGGGAGCAATTCATTAGATTGACCAATTAATTATCGTTTTTCATTGGCAAAAAAATTCTTAATAATGCTAACAATTTTTTGGCATTCCCATTATTTTTAGATATGATAAACTCATTATCACCAACCAATGATTAAATGTTATCAAATTATTATTAATTTGTTTTGGTATATTCACTTCATTTGCACGATCTGATTACTATCTATTCATGTATCAAAAGACACTCAAAACACTTATTTAAAACAATAATTTTAAACAATGTTTTGAGATGTTAAAACGTGTGCCATGCTAACAAATTACTAAGTCGTCGACCAATTATACATTTTCTCATATAAATCAAAAGTTATAACCTATTTTAATAGAAACTATCGAACTAATAATGAAAATTAAGAAATAAATTGTCAAAAGTAATAGTCATTTTTGTTATTTTATTTTACCAAAACAAAATTTTAATAAAATGACTTTTTAATTAAGGCTAACAAATAAACTTTATTAAAGATATAACTTTTTTTCTAGAGTTTCCGGGAATTTACATTTTTTATTCCCGTTTTCCGGGAAGTTAAATATTCAGGAAATTTTAAAAGCCTACATGTATGTACTGTGTATCAGTTTTTGATCGTAGCCTTTTGCACTCTCAACCGATTTAAGTTTTATTTATCGATTTTGCTTTGAAAGTAATCCGCACCACATTTTAGGACTCTTACTTTTATAGTGCTTTAGTTATGGTTAATTACTGGGTAATTACTCAGGAACGAAGGCTTTATATAAAATTCTAAAATTATTGTAGAGTTCTGTAAATGGTGTTAAAAATATCTCACTTTAAGAAAAGAAAATGTGCTGACACGTTTCAGTACCTTTAAATCGGTAAAATTGCTTACTTTTACTGTTTTTTCTCTTGAGAATGATCCAGGATACTAAGGTACCTCCTCACAAAATTTTATTAAAATTCATCTGTCTGCGAACACAGACAGACATACAAAAATTCTAAAAATTGCTGTTTTGTATTCCAATTCGATTACTACCTTCAACAGAAACAAATTTTCTAGAAAATATTTCATGTACAGAAATATTCCTGTAAAGTTTTATTATATGTATAGATAGCAGAGCTGTAAATGAATCATTCTTTTTTGATTTTAATTCGTTACGAATTAGCAAATTTTGAATTAATTATTTTCAAACAAAAAAATCAATTAAATGTAATTTGAAACACTTATTAGGCTGAAATGAATTGCAATTCGTATCCAATTCAAATGAATTTGTTAAAGTGAATTGCAATTCCTTTTACAATTCGTTTGAATTGGATTGATTTTGAATTCATTCAAATGAATTAGAAAGAACAATGTATTGCAATTCAATGAATGAAATCAGAAATGAGTTGTAATAATTGTCGTTGGGTGGTGGGTCACAAAATTTCAACAATTATTAATTGTTTCTTGAATATTATATGTGTTTTGTCGTTTAGCGTATCTAAAATAAAAATCAGTTCTTCTTGAAGAAATAAACTCCAAACACCATGTTTTATTTGGTCAGGCGCAGATCCAGGACAAGGATTTTCAATTTTTTTACTGAATATTTTCATTTCGGCAGGAGAAATTTCCATTTTTCATTCCCCCTAGATCTGCTCTTGAATTTTATTGATTGTAACTCATTTTGGATTTCATTCATTGTTATAATTCATTTGAATGAATTCAAAATCAATTCAAACGAATTGTAAAAGGAATTGCAATTCACTTTAACAAATTCATTTGAATTCGAAATGAATTGCAATTAATTTTTCAGATTCATTTGAATTGAAAAATGAATTGCAACTCATTTGGCCAATTCATTTGAATTGGAAACGAATTGCAATTCATTTCTGCCTAATTCGTTTGAATTGATACAAATTTCATTAAATTCATTTTTTTGTGTGAAAATTATTAATTCAAAATCCAGCAAAATTTATTTGCTGGACATTTGAAAAAGGTTTTTACCCCAAATATATCGACCGATATAGTTGAGTTGCCAGATGTCGAGGCTAGTGCTGCAGTCCCGATAAGATTTGAATTTGGTGATCTTGAAAAGGCAATAACGGATTTAAACACCAAAAAAGCCCCTGGCGTTGATAAAACCAGTAACAAGATGTTAATTGAGTTACCCCGTATAGCACTCAGAATCGTTCTTTTTATTTTTAATGCCATTTTACGTCTTGAGTACTTTCCCACAGAGTGGAAGGTGTCCTTGGTTACCATGATTCCTAAACCAGGAAAAGACCACACAAAAATTTCATCATACAGACCAATAAGCCTTTTGTCAAATATGTCAAAGCTGTTTGAGAGGATGTTAATAACTAAGCTTAACCCTATTCTAAGCGACAAAGGATGTATTCCAAACCATCAATTCGGCTTCAGGAAAAAACATAGTACGATCGAACAAACTCACAGGTTAGTGAATGTTGTTAAGAAGACTTTTGAAGAGAGAAAATACTGCTCTGCTCTTTTTATCGACATTTCTCAAGCATTCGATAAGGTATGGCATGAAGGCCTAATATATAAGCTAAAACTGAATTTGCCCGTAAACCTATGTAAGCTGCTAGATAGTTATTTAACCGAACGAAAATTTATTGTGAAAGAAGGAGATTTTTTGAGCTTACCCCAGCCAATCGAAGCCGGAGTTCCCCAAGGTAGTATATTGGGGCCCTTTTTATACTTATTATATACTTCAGACATGCCAACTAGTAACCGAGTTCACACATCGACATTTGCTGACGACACAGCCTTTTTGAGCATTCACGAAAGACCCGAAGTAGCATCACGATATTTACAAGACCACATATCCAATTTAGAAAAATGGTTGAAGAAATGGAGAATAAAAGTTAATGAACAAAAATGTACTCACATAACCTTCACACTGCGTAGAGAATCTTTCCCCCCTATTCGGATAAATAACCAAACGATACCTCAGCTTTCAGACGTCAAATATCTCGGCATACATCTTGACCGGCGCCTTACATGGAAACGCCACATAGAAACAAAGTTAACACAAATGACGTTAAAAGCAGTCCAACTAAACTGGCTTATTGGCAGAAATTCTACTCTAGCTCTAGATTGCAAACTTTTATTATACAAGTCAATTCTAAAACCAATATGGTGTTATGGCATTCAATTATGGGGCACTGCCTCAGCTACCAACGTAGAAAAAATTCAAAGGCGCCAAAATAAGATTCTTCGTATAATTACATCTGCTCCTTGGTATATAAAAAACTCGAACATCCATAAAGATCTAAACGTGCCAACAGTTAAAGCGGAAATAGCGAAACTTGCCATAAGTTATTTAAAGAAGCTTGAAACTCATCCTAATCCACTGGCCCGCAACATACTAAATGAACCTGGTTACATTCGACTAAGAAGGAGGGACACTGCTTCTCTCATCCGTACATCAGAGGGATAACCCGCAAATTACAGTAACCGTGAAACATACATTTTTTTTTGTCCAGCACTGGTTGGACTTAACATGTATATTTTTATTTTTAGACTTAAGATATGAGTAATTATTGATAGTTCAATTATATTGAAGATACAATAAATAAAAAATTACAAGAAAAAAAAAATTTGGTAATTCAATGCATGACTGATTAGCGAATTAATTCAAAAATTAATGATTC